>JAKXYG010000143.1:0-75000 GCA_025895645.1 Cardicola forsteri | reverse complement strand
CCACCCCGGCATTAATAGTACTAGTAGGCAAAGTCTGCATGATATATATTACCATAAAGGTCAATTATTATCAAGCACTACACATATTTAGGAAATAATAGTAATAATTGGTTTAGACAGAAATTAATATTTATTTTCATTAAAAGGAAATTTTATTTTAACAAACAAACTACTTATTTACATTTAGTCAACAATATTGACAAGTTTTTTATTGGCTATTGTGATTTGTCTTCGACTCCTACGCATTTTTTGAAATAAACTGGTAAATCATTTCTATTGGCTTAAAATTATACGACTATTATCAAAAAAGTGGGATGCCTATATCATACCAATTCAACCAATCAACAGAGGTTTGTCTAACACGAAAAAACTCTTCATTATTTAAATTCATTTTGTACATTTTAAATATTTTTTAAGTTCAAACACAATGATATATTTGGTAGACTATTTCTAAACAAATATTTTTGGGGGATAATAATGATCATAAGGATTTAATTAATACATTCAAAGTCTTAATTTCCAATGATAGTGATATTCCTGACTGTTCGACCTCCACGTGGTGCATTGTGGACTAGGCATCTAGACTAATAACAGCATGGTCCGGATTCACAGCGATATAACTGGGCTTCCGCTCCAAGCGGTGGATGCGAGCATACACCCAGAGTACTTAAAAGGTGTTTTAAGGTATAAGTACCCTATGTAGCCATTGAAATAAGAGAGATAACCATGACAAAAATTCAGGCGGCCTCGTCAATCTTTTGCGAATATTGGCGACGTCACAAGAATGCCGTCTACCAGCCAAGAAACTTTCGTTATTCTCCTACATTTGTTACACTTGTCAAGCCATCGAAGCCGATCGTTTATATGTCGTATAAACATGGAAAATAATAAAGAGTTGGTCGCATTACCAACCAACATGAATGAATAAAAATCAATTAAATTTGATAAAATCCACAATTAAATAGAATTTCAGCTTTTTGTGTGTACCCAACAGAGTAGCATTGTTTACCCTTGCACAATTGGGCAAACTCCACTGTAGTCAATTCCAAGGTCGGGTGGATGAAAAAAAGGGGGGGTTCGAACTCAAGTTAGCCAACCTGGTCTCTTCAAAAATAGTGCTAAAGGAATGAATTTATCTCACAGTTTACGTCTTCTATTATTTTTGTTTGGAATTATAAAGGGAACTCAATGCTTTAAATTATTATTATTATTATTATTATTATTATTATTATTATTATTATTATTATTATTATTATTATTATTATTACTAGTAGTAGTAGTAGTAGTGTTATTATTATTAGTAGTATAAATTATTATACATCGAATTTGCAAACGTACATTTTGTAGCTGCCACATCGAAAATGTCGGCCAAATTGAGTCGAACACGGCCTACCAGCATGTCTGTTCCCATCGTGCCTTGCGAACGATCGAAAAACTCCACTTCGAGGGGATTTTCATCCAATAAAGTGTGCAACTGGAAAACATTACAAAATCATGATCAGAATTAAGTGGCGTTGTACATTTACGATAAGTCGATTTAAATTCAGTTTTGATATAGGTTAGTGTCTTTTATTGATGAATCGGGGTGTAGGTAGGCTAAGAACCATTCGGGAATATCCAATTGAAAGGAATGTCATATGGAATTAAATAAAGATTTTGGCAAAACGTTCAAACAGGATCATTATTATCATTATTATTATTATTATCATTATTATTATTATTATCATTATTATTACTATTATTGTTGTTTTTGTTATTGCTCCTTAAAACAAAAATGTTCTGTAATAATAATTGCAATAATATGTAATGGTGATACTTTTTATTATTTTGGCTACAATTCCTATTAAAGATCCGATTGGAACTGAATCATACGATCATACAGATTTTCAGGATTTGAGCAAAGTTTATCCTTTTACTCGTAATTTCCAAAACTGACAACATTTCTAATTCCATCATCATCATCATCATCATCGGGGATAAACATCCCCCAGGGTAGTCCAAAAAACCAAAACATCTGTAAAAACGTCAACTTTTGTAGTGTGTACTTAAAGAACGACACTTGCGAGGTGTGCTGACATTAAATGTTAATTACATCCCGAATTAAACCCCTCCAGCAGCGATCTCTGTTGGCTGCATAGGATAAACAAACGAACGTCCATTTAAATAATTCATTTAGAAAAGAGGGGGCTTCTTAAGTATCCTAATCTTGGATCAACAAGTAGTAGAGATCAAGTGTACCGCAGTACAACTGGGCTTGTGCTGTGTCATATAAATACAAACACAACAACAACCACTGGTGACAGAGTCACCTCTTCATTAATTCCAAAATCGCAAAACATCCTCAATTCCTACTCTAAGAGATTTTCGAGTGCAAAATGAACTGGGAAGGGATAAATGAACCTTCTTGGCTAGAAAACAGTATCCTTGCGTCGACACCAGTGTTCACAGCAATTGACGAGGCGATCTTCTTCGAAAGAATTAGGGATTGACACCAGCTGACGGATTCACAAGCCTAACCAATTAAATATGGTAAATGGATATCTTGAGATGTCATTTAAACATCTTGGGTGTATGCTAGCACGTATCCACTAAGCGGGAATCGAATTAAAGCCCAGTTATACCGTTGTGCACTCGGTCCCTGCTGTTATTAGTCAAGATGTCCGTTGGCACCTAGTCTCGAATGCACCACATGGAGGAGGAACAGACAGGAATATCACCATCATTGGAAATGGAGACTTTATGAGCATTACTCACATCCTCGTGGATCGTACAAGAATGTATCCATCATGTATCTAGATTGGATTTGTAAGCAGTAGCGCTGTCACAAGGGTTTATTCGCACAATTGTCAATTGCTTTCCTTTTTATTTGACAGCGCATACAACTAAGTCGATAAAAGGCAATTGTTTTGAACGGCTTTATGAGTTTAAAAATGACCAAATAAAATGACCTTGTCACTCCCCGCCTCCCCAATTAGATACAATAATCACAACGTCTACTACCAATATCCATTTTGTTTTAAGTAATAGGCGTAAACGTACCTCTTCGGGAACTGCCGCAAATTCAAAGGCACAAAATCCTTGAGGAAAACTAACTTCCTGATGTCGGCCAACCATTACCGGAGGTAAGGTCATGACAGGAGCTCCACTTCCAAATAATGGATAGATGTATCTGATTGACAAAATAATAATTATCATCATCATCATCATATATCAGTAATAATAAAAACAGTAATATTAGTATATAATTTACCTATTATTTGACAACATCAAACACTTGGTGTATGCAACATACCTTCCATACAACTGAATTTCATTTCTAATTCCTTGTACGTTTTTGACAGTACGCAATTCAATAGTGAAACAATATCGGCGCAAGTTGCAATTGGAATACGTTCCATTTTGAAACAAGGATTGATTTGCATCGTGTTCGCAATTAAGCCTGCCTGGAAACTGGACAAAAATTGGATAACAACTGATATAGGGGATGAACGAACATTTAATCTATTATGATGTTTTCAAGAGTAATATATTGATTAGAATTGTCATATTCACTTGAATAACAAAATACACTGTGTTTGAGTCAACCAGGAGCACTGTATAGCTGTTCAATCTTTGTTCGAAGTTGTCAGCAAGGCATACATTTTAGGTCTCATACAAACTTGAAGAACCCACGCTTTATTCGGTGCCACTGAGCTACGGGTGGCTGAAACAGCCCGTGTAAATTTATTATCTATAGTTATTCTGATTAATGCTAATTATTCATGGGTTTTCAAGGGCGAATTATTAGAATTGTCAGATTCACTTGATATACGTATGCCTTCAAATAGCCCCACATCCAGCGAGTATGGATGGAAATAGAATTATTGCCATTATTAGAAATTGAGACATTAGTTAAATTATTAGAATTATCTGCATCCTCAAAGATTTCACTAATTTATTTCAATCATAAGTTCAAAATTGGAAAAGTAGTTGAAGGATGCAGATGGATAATTGATAGCTGATTTGAATCTAACTCACAAATGCGTCTAGAGAACATCACAAGTCATCCAAACTCACTGTTGGTTTCCATTTTTGAAACCGTAGACGGCACTTTCCACATCCCTCCAGTTAGAATAACGACGTTAAGACCAGGCAAATGCAATTGTAAAATGAAGCAAGTGCAAAAAATTTCACATTAACCTTCCTCTACCTAAAACTTCTCATAATACACGGAGTACTAAAATGGGGTCATTTTTGACCCCAATCGTTTATTTTTTAAACACATTATCAAGGTTCATCAATCGAAGGAAATTGATAAAAGTTATGCTCAGAGGCTTTAAAGATTTATTTTCAAATAAAAATTTGGTAAGAATATATATATTCAAGGAATAGTAGTAGCAAAATTTCATACTCTGGGGTCATTTCTGACTCCATTTTAGGTCCAGGAAGGTTAAATACTGCCCACAACAGTCAATTACAGCTCAATTAAAAATGAACCAATCAGAGAACAGTTACAACTAATCTCGACATCCAATAAAATTAATTCAGATTTTGACCAATAACAACATTTGTCGACAAATTCTACGTCGTTTACCCCCCAAAAGACCAGTAAGAATGGTTTTATAATAGACAATTAACGATAGCAAAAGAAAGGTTGTGCTATATCACAGAAAACATAACCAAGAACCATTCGAAAAGTTATAATTGAAATAAATAACTCATGAAATCAAACGAAAGTTTAGACAAAATGTTCAAACACATGGCATCATATTGTTGCCCCATGTTCTTTTCGAAACAATTATGGAACTTTCGTATTTTTCTTGTAACTGTTATCTTATTAACCGTCCCCCTCCCCCCAATGCTTATTTTAAAGTAAAAGGGTTTTACAATATTATAATAATTCTATATAATCATTCAGTAAAATAATACTTTTGTCAATTCAACCATCACGAAAACTGTACTGTCTTCCGTGAAACTGTTTAAAAAGCTAATTGGTAGTACAGTTTTGAAATGGACAATTGTAAATGGTAAAAGAAAGGTTGGCAAACCACAAAAAACTTGGCTAAGAACTATTTGGGAAGATCTAATTGAAATGAATGTTTCATGGGGGATCAAGCAAAACGTTTGGTAGAATGTTCAAATACATGAAAACATTTTGTTATCTCATGTTCTTTTTGAATTACGAGACTTTGTTGTTGTTGTTTTTTTTTCTGTAATTATTGTCTTATTGCCCCATGCTCATTTTTTAAAACAAAAGGGTTTTGTAATAATAAATAACAGCAGGAACCGAGTGCACAGCGGTATATTTGGGCTTTCACTGGATTCCCGTTCAGTGAATGGGTGCTAGAAAACATTGAAGATGCTTAAAAGGTTCCTCCAGATATCTATTTACCTATTTATTTATTTATTTTTGGACTGATGTTACACACGGCTAATTGTATTGTATTTTTATAATTGTACATAATTTTTTGTGTGCTGAAAGCTACTTCTACTGAAGTATCTAAGCCAATAACCATAAATAAATAAATAAATATGTAGCCGGTTGAGTTTGTGGATCCATAAACCGGTGTCAACCCTAAAAAACATCGCCCCGATCAATTCCTGTAAAAACTGGCGTCGTCGCAAGGTCATAGCGGTCTTCTAGCCAAAAAACTTCATTTATCCATCCCATCCCGCTGCCGCCGCCCAAGTTCCATTCGCATCCGACAACTCGAGAAGCTATTCAAACTAGGAATTGATAAAGAAGTGGCTCTGCCACCAACTTGTCTAATTATTATTTGTCATGCGTTTATGTAATAATAATAAATGGGGCAATCAGATGGCTAGTCAAACTCACCCCACTGGCTTGCACGCCCTGACTTGGTTTGCCTACATTTTAGAACAAAAAAAAACAAACGTCATTAATTTTATTTGCTTGTAAAAAAAAAGAAATTAAATTCTACAAACTTTGCACTCATTTGTTGCTCCTTTCCCAAAACCCACACTAGCTACTTTTATCGATATTAGTAGTTTATCAAGATTCAGTTTGGAAATTGTAATAGATTGTCCGGTAAATTATACATTTGTTGAACTATGATATTAATGCTATATTTGCCAAGATTTCCGTACAAATGGAAGGTACTACATCCATTACGAAATGAAAGTGCGCTCATGATACGCTCCTTCTATCTGAGAACAAAGTTTAGCTGCAGCATGCATTGGATTTCCTCGTAAAAGTTTCCGGTAAATATTGTTTAAAGATAAACTCAAAGAATCAGTCACCATGTTGTCACAAACCAATCCACTATGGAAACGAAAAACCATCAATCCGAACATAAAGATGGACATTTTCTCTTCACTGGTTCGCTTCTGTAAGCAGCCGAAACCTGAAGCTCAACAAATTTTAGACAAGATGTCTCAGATATATTTGGCACAACACCCATTTTGCATACTCCGTATCAAGGGATTGAACAAAAAAGATCAGCAACCACCAAATTCGAAATGACCTTTAATTTTACGATCTTCCTACATCGATATTACGACAACAAAAATTGTACTACTTTGGACACGTTTTCCGTAAAAATCCTAATGCAATTTCACAAATCGTAACCCTGGCTTAACCAAATGCCGATTGGAAAAAAGCGAAAGGTAGTCAGAAACGTAATTGGATGGATGCTGTTCGGAACGATCTTCACACTATCTTGGTCTGGATCTGATCTTGGAAACAATGGCTATGTCGATGAACTGACATATTCCTACACGCGTCCGAGAATCGTGAACAATGGAAAGGGATTGTTTGAGACGCTATGCGAACTTAGAATTAATAAAAATGTGACTTTGCCATTAATTTTTGTTGTTGTTGTCCAGTAATTAAACTTTAACAGTAAACCGTTTAATCCAAAAAGTAAGACCTTACCATGTCCAAAATGTAAGATTTATGTCCTTGACCTTTCCATCACATTTTGTTAATACTCGACATCTCCAAATTGTATCCTATTATTTGTTGAACAACGTATTCCAACTGTCCACTACAAAAATGGGTGCGGACATTTCATGTCCCGACACTGATTCAATGGATGGCATCTTTGTCTTTCTTTTTTTTTGCTAACCTCGCGCTTTATCCGTCATCCTTTCTCAAATCGAACTTAGGACTGACCAAGGCGGAGTTGTAACAAAAACGTTTTTTACTATGATTTTACAATTATTGTATTACTTTATATTATTTTGATCCGTGAATTTTATAATACTAAATGCACTTTTACTGTTGTATTTGAGCTGAATAGAATAGCAAAAATAATAATAAACTAGGAACGCCATTTGTTTTATGCAATCCCAACTTAAGCAAAACTCTCAATTAGATCCCATTTAAAATTAAATGCCGATTATATATATATATATATATATATATATATATATATATATATATATATATATATATATATATATACAACAATGCAATGAAATAACTATTTTAAAAATCAAACTTACAACTTTTTAACAAATTATAATTTTCATTTTCATGGTTTGCGTAGGTTGAATGACGAAATTGTGTTTCCATTTCGTTGTCACGTCCACTGCTAGACATATGGTGTGAATAAGGTTCAATAGTTAAAGATAATGTAATTGTCGGCTTGTCTTCAATGTGTCTGGCCTGTTCGTCAGACCTTTCACTTTCAAATGGAAACAACTGTAAAAATTAAGCATTGCACTTTTATTTTTATCAAGTAATTGGCAGTAAAAAACCAACAAAAAACATATTCAAAACAACTACAAAAAATTACTACTCTATAATGTCATCAACATTTATTATTTATTTATTTATTTTATGTTTGTCCGCATTTTAGTGCCGGTGATGGGATTCGAACCCATGCCCACCGAGGTCCGAATTCGAGCGCTGTACCGCTAGACCACCCCGGCACATGGTAGTAGTTTTAAAAAATTATCAAATAAATAAAAATTACCCTCTTAAAAATTCTTTAAAAATGTTTTCTACATTCACAAACAATGCATAAAGTCAACAAATATTTTTAACAATGGGTTTTTAAGGAATTATTTTTATTTTTGAATTGTCAGATTCACTTGAATAATAAATCCACTTGGTCTTAAGTCAACCAGGAGCATTCTACGGCTGTTCCATCCTTATTTGGAATCATTATCAGCGCATACCTTTTATGTTTTATACACACATACATAACCTATATAATAAAGTCCTAATGAAAGAGCTCACTCACTTGCTAAACCGGTAGTCACGTAGCAGGTATGCACTGCTGATAATTCCAAATAATAATAAAACAGTTGTACAGTGCTCCTGGTTGATTTAAAACTAAGTGGATTTATCATTTAAGTAAATCTGACAATTCTAAAATATTGTTAAATTAATTAAAATTACGTCAAACGTTTTAATAATTAGAAGTTATAATAATTAATATTGATTAACTCATACCTGAACAATTATGCATTTTAAACAGTTATAAAAATAGTAATTATATTTTAGTATCCAAACATAATGATTGACTAACTTCAAAATCATCTTCCAATGTAATTGGTTCCAAAAGTAAATGAGTATTTGTGGGTAAAAGTTTTTCGCATGGAATAAACGCCTGAGCCAATATATGTGACCCAAAACACAATTTTATCAACAATGGTGCAGTTTGAGAAAAATACACTTTTAATACATCAACACTTGAACTAAAAGTTAGTATAAAACAATACAAAAAACTCTAAATAAACTTTAAATTAAGTACATTATTTTATTTAATCAAACTTTAAAAATGTGCTAAAAATCATCATTTATCTTAATCAAATCACAGTTTAAATAGCACACGTTGAGTAGTTAAATTCTTTTTTAAATAAATAAAACAAACAATCATATTAACAAAAAATATGCTTGGATAGTAACAAATAATTAAATGATTGAACGTATCTCAGCATACTCATGTTTGTATTACACTATAAACACAATATGCAAAATCTCCTTTTAGTGTAAAAGGTATTTACTTATTTAAACTTGGTAATAATAATAATAATAATAGTAGTAGTAAAACCATAACACTATTTTTTTAAACAAATTATAATGTATTATACAAAACTAACTTTACGTAAACAACATGTTTTTCTGTACTCAAATTAATATCAGTCAAATCATCAAATCTTTTAGTACAAATAGACTTTCCGCACAAATCAAAAATAAAATAAAATCCCAATTGAGAAACACTTGTCAGAATTTGATCTACAGGTATTAATGATCCTAAATTGGTAGCTAAATTCAAATGTAGATGTACGGCAAAATAGTATTTAGCTAAACGTTTTGGACCAATGGTGTACCAAGCCACATTTTCATTGCAGTAATTTGTTGCAATACGTTCGTGATCGTTAACATTACATAAACGAGGCACAAGATCTGCACGTGTTAAACTCGTAGCCAAACCTAGCAATCATTAAATAAATAATTTAAAAAATTCAACGTTAGCGTAAAAAAATTTTGTATTAATTTAAAAAAACTTTTTTTATTAAAATAAATTTCACTTTTGTTAATAGTACGCAATAAATGTAATTATATCACAATACAAAATTTAAATTTAAATGAAACAAAATGTAAAAAATCATTTGTAGTTTTAAAAGATTCGAATGCTTATAAATGTAAATTATTTATATATATTTAAACAATTCTAAACAAATAATTTAGATTGCTATAAAAATATAACTTTTAAATTAAAAAAAATTATAATTATTTATGAAATTTATGACAAATAATAAACTACAGTTTTCTATATTTATAATAAAATACTGTCATAAAAAAACTTAAATTTTAAGCGATACTACTATTCTAATAGAATAAAGTTACCTGTTTTTATTTTGGGATCAAAAGTTAAATCTTGACCATCTGAATCTAGGTAAATAGAACAAAATATTGCTGGAATTTGTTTATATTTACAGTGAAGAACTCGGTACCATTTGTAAACCTGTATTTAATTAAAATAATAATTGATATTAAAAAACTAACTTTTTCGAATGAACACGAACGCAAATCCAACATAAAAAATCCTATTGGTTCTTTAACTGGAGAACGATTGTTGACAGCAAATAATTGAACTTTAAATGCACTACGTTGAAGTTTATGTTGCCGTAAACTTGTTTTATCCAACTCCCATGCTAATTCTTGTTCAAATAAAGGTTCTTCATTGTGCAAAACAGGATCACTGGACAAAACTTCATTGTTAAATTTTGCCTCACATACTATATGATGATTAGGACGAGAAATAAAATTGCGACCTAAAGTTAATGACATTAATAAAATCAAAGATTTTCTAAGTAACATTTATAAAATAATATTTAATCAAAAATAACAAAACAACTTAGACTCATTAAACTCCGTAATCGAGAGTTTTATAAGTGGAAAGCAACCAACCTCTCATGTTTTTACTATAAGTACTTAGCCCTAAGAAACAAATGCGTATTTAGCCTTACCAACCTCAAGTATCGTAGAATAAATAGTATCCTAACTAAAGCTAAAACTGATAAGAGCTTGCTTTTTAAATTCATTAAGAATAAACGAGGAAACACAAATTCTCTTCCACAACTTAAGGACACTCTTGAGTCTCCTCTTCCTTTGTCGGAAGTATGTAACACTTTTAGCCAATACTTTCAATCCGTCTTCGGTACGGATTTCGTTGGTAACCCTCCCACCAATCCCTCAAGATCATCTGGTTCCCTCCTCATCACCACGGAGATTGTCTGTAATCTCCTCCTCAAACTAAAATCTTCCTCTAGGGGTTCAGACGAGATATTCCCGAGAATTCTCAGAGAATGTGCTACTGAGTTAGCTCCAGTGCTTGCCTATTTGTTCAACCTTTCCTTAAAATTAGGCAAGGTTCCCTCGGTATGGAAATTAGCCTATATTAGGCCGATTTATAAATCAGGCTGTAGATTTAAGGCTGTGAGCTATAGACCTATTAGCATACTGTCAGCCCCCAGTAAAATTTTGGAAAAAATAATTAAGTCCCACCTTATAAATTTCATTATCGATAACAAACTCATTAACCCCGTTCAACATGGATTTATGCCTTCCAAATCCTGCCTTACTAA
Organism: Cardicola forsteri; assembly: GCA_025895645.1. Classification (NCBI taxonomy): domain Eukaryota; kingdom Metazoa; phylum Platyhelminthes; class Trematoda; order Strigeidida; family Aporocotylidae; genus Cardicola; species Cardicola forsteri. The sequence goes on along the minus strand of JAKXYG010000143.1, from coordinate 63,957 downwards.
TTTAATGGCATTTACTAATAGTCTTACTAGAATGCTGGAACACTCCCACTCAATCGACGTCATTTACTTTGATTTCTGCAAAGCATTTGACAAAGTTCCACATTCGGCATTACTGAATAAATTAAGAACATTCGGGATCAGTCCGCCACTCCTCGATTGGATTAAGGACTTCCTTTCCAATCGGCAATTAAGTGTAAGACTAGGAGAATCCACTTCCCCAGCAGTAAACATTACCTCAGGTGTCCCCCAAGGGTCCGTCCTCGGTCCCTCGTTATTCATTATTTATATTAACGACCTACCTAGTGTTGTTCGTTCTGACATCCTGTTATACGCTGATGATGTCAAGATTTGGAATACCAATCCTGAGCAACTTCAATCAAATATTTTGAGTATTTACAATTGGTCCATATCAAATGCGCTCCCTCTGAACTTTGCCAAGTGTAAACACCTCTCCGTTGGTAAATTTTCAGGCAATATATTCAGAGCGCCCGATTCATCCCCCATTACTCACGGTAATTCAGTCAAGGATTTAGGGGTTACCCTCGATCACTCCCTAAATTTTTCCTCACATCATAGGATAGCGGCAGCAAAGGGATTCCAACTCACCAAGTTTTTTAAACGAAATCTTGGTAAAATCCCTATGAGTTGTTCAAGGCTACTCTATCAGCTTTATATCAGGCTGCATTTAGAATACTGTATTCAAGTCACATTCCCTTCTCTAAAAGCTGATATTAAGAATTTAGATAAAGTTCAGCGCAGGTTCACCAAGATCCCTAGGCAGCTCAATAATGTCAGTTATCCTGACCGACTAAAATCACTCAAGATCTTCCCTCTGCAGTATAGGAGGCTCCGGGGCGACCTCATATTAGTTTTTAAATTAGTTAGATCAAATGATATCGGACATCTTCTCATCCCTGCCAATGATTCTCGAAGGGAACACCCTTTTAAGCTATCCAAGCCAAGAGTTAATTCCCGGACTCGTTTAAACCATTTCTCGTATAAGGTCATATCTGCGTGGAATCATTTACCGTACCATATTGTCACAGCTTCATCTGCTGATTCCTTTAAAACAGCGTATGACAAGTATTTTCTCCACGAATACATTTAATTTTTATTCATTATTTGATATATATATATATATATATTTACCCAACTCCACTTTTATTAACAAAATTTTTTCGAGATTTATTTTTGTTGATACCGATATTTTGAACCGAGTACCAAAAGCAGTTTTCTCCTACTTAACTCGTGAATATACCTGAATACCTGAACTTACACTATAAAAATTAAATAACTAAAAACTTAATTATAAAAACATTTTAAAAATAATAATTTAAAAAATCAGTATAAATCATTAGAAAAACAAAAAACAACTGTTGCAACAAAATAAAATATTATGTATATTTTAATAAATTCAAAAATTTTATTTTTAATATTTTTTAAACACATTAAATGTTTTCTAAATATATAAATATTATAAATTTAAAACAACATATATAACCAATTAATTATTAAATAAATAAACATTTTTATAATTATACGCTTAAAAGAGCATTTACAATGAATATCAATAGTTATCTTAAACTAGTACAATAAAAATATTTAAAATATATATCTGTAAAATAAAAAAATAGATAAATTAAAAATATTTAATACTATATATAATACCTGAAATAATAGCAACAACGATTAAACACCTATCGCGTAAATACATTTTTTGGTTTATCGTTGCTGAGGTCAACTTTTAAAAACATTAACTTATCAGATTAAACAAATATCTTTTACATTTTAAAGCTAAAATAATTATTATTATTTATTTAAAATTGCATTTAAAATAAAAAATATTTATTTAAAAAAATTTTTTTTAATTTAATTAATTAAAGATAATTTGTAAAATACCTATTATTATTTTAACAAATATTTTGTAAACAGTCACAATTTATTGATTTAATTTTTACTGTTTTGATTAAAATTATAACAAATAATTTTTTTAACAATTAAAATTAAACTATTTAACAAAATAGATTAAATAAAATTCAAGCAGAATTTATTAATGATAAATATTTTGTGTGCAAAATTTCTAACACGATAATTAATAATTTTGTTAACGTTTGGTAACGAAGTGCTATTAAAAATAAAAGTACAATAAAAATACTCGGTTATTATTAGCAATTTTTTTTTAAATACGTTTTTGTTGAAGTCATTATTTACATTGCACGTCTGGCTATATACAAAAACATAAACAATTGGTTTTATAAAATCCTTGTTACAGATTACAGGTTAATACACGATTTGAGTAGGAGTAAAACTCCTTTTGATCCTCGGTTTTATTTATCGATGATATCAGTAAGATTCGGAAAAAAATATGAAATGGATTGTAAAGTAAAGGGGGATTAGTCACAGAAAAAAGTATTTGAAATCAGATAAAAACAAGGTAGATAGTGGAAGTTACCAATTATAGAAAACGAGCAAAAATGATAAATATACAAAAAATAATAAAACAAGTACCTATTACAATGCAAAAAACAATGCAATAATCTTTAAAAAAAAGAAAAGAGAAAAGGATGAATAACGCTCCAATGGACGTGTAGCGTGGCGCGCGCCTCATCTCTCAGTTTGAGGAATTTCTATCGTTATATGGACAAATTAGTTTATTCACATAATATAATAAAGTAGAAAATCAGAAATATTATTATTATTTATAGTTATTGGTTTAAATACCATAGTAAAAGTATCTTTCAGCACACAAAACAAAGTATATACAATTATAAAAATACAATACAGATAGTGATATAAGTGAATCCAATGTTGACCTACTATGATATTAAAATATATGTAGCGCTTGTTACTTATCTTAGACATATCTAACACTTGTTAATAAGTACCTTAGATAATGCTTTACTAATATATATATATATATACATTTAATATTATTCGCAAAAAAATTCTTAAAATAATACACAATAATATTCGTTTTAGCAATAAAGCACAATACCACCATTATGAAGACTTAAAAACAAACACAAATAATTAGTTTAAAAAAATAGTTTTATCTACTAAAGTACATAAATATACTAAATAAAGGTAACAAACTTAATAATGTCAGTAATTTAAGTGATATCCACGCTTTTGTTTAACCTCTGCCAGCCGCTTGGGGTAGGAATCTATCAACGTACTAATATAATCCTTCAAAATGCAATTTTTTACATGATTAATTTTCGTTTCTACTGGTACGTTAGTTTCTATGCAGTTCACTTTACGTTTTAAAATACTAAAAAAGTTTTCAATTACATTGAGCTCTGGATTGTATGGAGAAAGTTAAATAAAAATAAGTTTTTACTTTTCGGAGCTTTTGTGGTTTAAATAAGGAAAACGTATAGTAAATTGTAAGTTATGTTAAAATACACATTACCACTTTTGAAGTATGCACAAGAGCATCGTTTTGAATAATTGTTAATTGTCCTGTAGCATTTTTAAACAGCTCACTATGAAACAAATCTCTAAATATTTGTACAAATTCAGCGCTGTTTAAATTGCCACTAGTACGCATTCATTTTGGAGACTGATTGTACTTAATTGCAAAATATCTTTTAACACATGAAGAATGTGCAACTTTTATTGCGGTACAAGCGTGGTTAAGTGGGAAATTAGGACTATAAATAATCTTTGAATGTTCAGTCCATGACTCATAGGTTATAGCACACTCATCTGTAAAGTATATTAATCTCCAAAATAACGATGGATAATGTTTGTACTTTTTAGCAAACTCCACTTGTTGTAATCTATTGGCACAACTAAGTAGAGGTTTATTAACAGCCGCTTTAAGAATGAAGCCTTCAAATTTTATCCACTTTTTTATAATTCAATATAAAAAATATTTTAAGTATTAATTTTTTATTTGTTTTACATTCATTGTTCTATGTTTTTTAAGCTGCATAATTATAAACTGATTATCTTGTTTGCTTGTTAAACGTTTTCTACCAACTGTGGGTAATCTGGGGATTGTTTTATTGTTCAAAATGTTGTACACAGTTGCAACATCTATTTTCATGCATTCGGCAATTGTTTTAACTTTTGTGCCCCTTTTATAAAAACTTTGATCTAATTCATAATCTTGGGTAAACAAATAATGACGCTGAGCTGTTTTAACCATAAGTATTAAGTGCGCGGAAATAAAAAACCTTTTTATCAAAATTCCAAATTTTGAAACGGAAAATAAAAAACGACCTTGTGCTTAAATTATTAAAAATAATTTAATAATTTTTTGGAAAAAATTTGTTTTAAAATTCTTTATATTAAAATACTTTTAAAATAAATTATTTATTGACTATTTAAAAATACAGTACAAATTTGTAAATATATGTATGAGCAGTTATTTTATTTTAAAAATAATAATTTTTAAAATAAAAGGAATATAAAATTAAAATATGTTTTTTAATAATTATTTTTGTAAATAAATTACACATTTTCAAATTTTAACTAGAAAAAGTTAAAGTTTAGGCATCGCATTACTAGCGTATGTATCAAGGTTATATATTTATAGAAAAATGTACCGTATTAATCAAATCTTTATAATGTGTAAAAAAATTTGTTATTTTAAAAACATACATTAATTTATTTCACAAACAAAAATGCTTTTTTAATTTAACTGGAATGAAATACGTTGCCTACTGTACAATTAGCAGTATGTAACATCAGTCCAAAAATAAATAAATAAGATAAGATAAGATAAGATAAAATAACATAGACTAAAAAATTAACATATATTCAAAGATTATGTGCAATATTATATTATTAGAAAAAATGTAGCTTTAAAATATGTATTAATAAGATGTTGGCGTACACGAAAGTTCCTTAGCCGTTTATATAGTAATACAAACCTTGAGTTTTTTTTAACTAATAGTCGATATTTGTATTTTAAAATACAAATCAAGATTAAACCAATTAAATAAAACATTATTCTATTTATCTTGTTTTTATTGAAAATAATTTATAAAAAAGCGGTTTTGTACAAAGATATTTTAATACAAAATACGATTGTTAGTAAGCATTTTTTTTAAATTTATAAAAGGGGGAAATAACTACTACCTTTATTATATATTTTGTACCATATGTTTTTTAATTTTATATAACATTTTAAAAATAATAAATGTGTATAAATGTTCATGAATAAATTTTAATATTTTAGTCTTATTATTATTATTATTAAACTGTTTAAAGTTAGTATAATAAAAGTAAATTATTTTTTGTTTTAGTGTAGATATTTTTATACAAGCACGTTTCCTTTAAAAAATATAAAAAACTAGATTGATCCATATGAATACACTTTGTCGGCTAGGTTATTGCCAAGTATTTTGCGGTTTACTGACTGTTATTGTTGGAATGAAATATATAAAATAATTAATAATTTTTATTTCAATTATACTTTTTATATTATTGTCTATTTAAACCACTTTAATTTTATTTGAACTTTGTTTTAAAGCGCCTTTTTATATTTGAATTTATTACATTTGTTGATGTAACTGTGGTTCTGTGAGTACATTGTGTCCTGTTTCTTCCTGTTAGTAAACAGTATTGGTATGTAATTTTGAATTATTTTGTAATAATAAATTACAGAAAGATAATTTAGATCATACAATAGCTTTTTTGATTAAAATTAGTGTGTTGCTAATAATTATCCGTATCAATTTAAATCGAAGGAAATCAGAGTCGAGATTTGAGTGAGATCTTACACTGACCATTTTGCTATCGTTAATGTTTTAATCAAAAACTGTTTTTAATTATGTTTTAGACTTTAATTAAAACTTAACAAAATATTTTTAAAATTTGGTTAATGCTATGTGGTAGATATAATACGGTAGTTATCTGTGTAATCATATTGCTCAAACTGTGATTGTTATATTGCTTCTAAGACATTATAGCCGAATACAAACTTATATCCTAACTTAATTCAATGTAATATTTTAGGGTATTCAGTACTTGTTATTTATCTTAAACAAATACAACACTTATCAATACATGCTTTAGATACTAATTTACTAATATTTCTAAAACTATTATTTGCCAAAAATAATTTTTAATCATAATATACAACAATATTTGTTATAAAAATAAAGTATAACATATTATTTGTCAATAAAAAATCTTATTGACTGAAATACATAAATATATAAAAAAAAATTACAAATTTTATATTATTAACAATTTAAGAAACATTTATTGCTCTTTATAACTTAGATTTGAGACTATCAACGCATTGATATTCCCTTTTAAAACTTTTTAAAAAATTTATAACATAAATTAGGTTCTCTGTAAGTAATACGTCATTTTAAAAGTTGTTAACCTCCGATTAAAAATTTGAACATATAATAAATAACACTTGAATCCGGCTTACAGAAAATTAAATATACAAAATACCGTATTTTTATTAACAAAATCTTTTTAGGTTAAATAAAATTTATAGTACATGGTAAGTTATACTGAAATACACATTACCAATTTTAAACTGTATCCTGGAACATTATTTTAAACATGTTTTCAATGCTCTGAAACATCTTAATAAAATATTAACTGAAATCATTTATTTAATATTTTTATAATATTTTATTGTTTAAATTGTGTTTAGTATAAATCCGTTATTGTTAAATCAAATATTTTATTACAATAACTATGCAGGCAAGTAATGTAAGCCGAGTATCTTGCAAAAATTATAATCTTAAGTAAATCCACATTACACCTAGCTTTGAAAGTCTAAATAAAAAAATCGTATAAACAGCATACACAACTTTAAGTTATTTTATTCTAAAATTGTAAAAAATATTTTTTGTAATTTAAAAAAAGTTTATTAATTTCCATCTTTGTTTATAACTTAATGGAACATGTATTACGGCAGACTTCAAAACCAAATTTAGTAAGTATATCCATTTTTCAAAAATCTAATATTCCAATATTTTACATTCTTCTCTGTTTTTTTATTTTTACATTTTCTTAAAAAATTTTGTTTAATTTCTTAAAAACAAAATAATTAAATTTTTATAAATCTATGCAGTCTAGTTTTACATGATTTGAGAAATTTTTTTATTCACATAAGTTTTTACACACTAGACACAATTATTCTAAATATATTCTGTAATTTTATAGAAGTTTCTACTATTAATATAAAAAATTTGCAATTTTTTCGTATTAAACAGAGTTTAAATAAGGAAGACTGCCTTTTACTAAGCATACTTATAAAGTGAGCAAAAAAGACGGTATGCGTAAAATAAAAATTGATCACGTTACATAACAAGTTAATTATTATATCTTTATTATTAAAAAAATTGCTCAAAACTTCTTTATACTAAATTACGTTTCATAATAGAGTAATTATTAACTACCTAAAAACATAATGCAAATATGTACGTATTTAAGTAAACATTATTTCATTTTGAAAATTAATATTTTTGAAAACAAAAATTAACTAAAACACAACTAACTTTTGTACTAATTATTTTTATAAATAAATTAAATATTTTGACATTTTTTACAAAATATGATTAAACTTTGGGTCTCTCATCACGCACCAAAAAAATTATAAATGTTTTACATAAATATAGAGCATATAATGACCAAATATGTTTTGTTGTTGTCAAAAAATTAAACAACATATTTTAGAAATAAACAAAACCTACACATTTAGACTTCACCATCGTTCGTTTTAAACAAAATTAGGATTGTTAATTGTACGCTTTAAGGTTGATTATGTTTTGTAATTTAACTGACAATCAACATACTACTCATAGTAGTGCACACTTAAATGGTAGAAAAGATTCGTTAATAAATTATATTTTATCAACAATTCAATTAAGAAACATTTAGTTTTGAACATCATAACCATTTTGAATACACTAGTTAGTAAATATGTTATAAATTACATTTTTCCAATTACATTATATTTTACTTAAATATTAATTAAGTAACAACACATTCAATTTACAAACATAATACACACATTAAGTAACAAATTATTTTAAATTCAATAATAATAATTCATTGCAAAAACACATGATTATAATAAAAATTCAAGATTAATAATGCCATGTTTTATGTAAAAGCGAAATATTGGAAATTTTTTAACCTTGAATATAGGCAACCCACGAATGTTTGTTTGTTATATATGATGGTATTTTGGCACGAACATAGAATATAAGAATGCATTCGGAACTTTGATGATTGTGATACACCATTTTGCACGAGTCAGATATAGCACATCTGAAATGCAAAATTTGAATTAATTTCATAAACTACTTTGAAAACACAATATTTGTTAGTTTTACAATATAATTACAATAAATTGGATATTTATGTATCACGAAAAGAAGCAAACTGTCAACATCCGTTCCTTAACCGGAGATATCAGTGCTTTCAGTTGATTAAATAACTTGTATTTATTCAATATACATTTAAACAATCAATGCTTTTTTAAATACACAACATTTTAAAAAATGTTTGGTTAAGGGGCGCAGCATATAGAACGAATCACATTTTTATTATGGTATGTTACATTTTCAGCACAACGTTACATTATTTTATCTTTAAATAAAATGTGTTAACAACTGCGAAAATGTTGGAACAATAAAATAAAAGTGTACAAACCTTAAATGTAATTCATATTTTTCTTAATAAAAAATTATTTAAAAATAGACATTCATTATTAAATGTATAATACACATTGTTTGAATATACTTTTGATTCAAAATACAATGCAACTGGTATTTCTGTTATTACTAACTTTACTGGTAACTCCGTCTAAACGAAATCATAAAATGAATCAATGTAGCCAGTAATTTGAAACCCGAGTAAAGAGAAAGATTTAAACGCAATGTTAGCAACCTGACTTCTGTAAAAACAATCCGTATTGCTACAGAAAATTTTGTGATTTTCTTACACTTTTGCTGCTTATAAAGTCATCAAATTTAATCGTCAAAGTGCTGTACAAATCTATAAATCATAAAAAGGCAACTACGCAATCAACCAAATAAATAAATGAGTTGGCATTACGTTGGATTCTTCCTACTTTAATGACTGTTTAACAAAACAATAAAAAGCTTGGAGCAAAGCTAAGCTCATAATTGATTTAAGCAACAGTGTCAACACATTGTTTTACTATCATTGTTTGAAATTTATTGTATAACTATAATGTACACAACCCCGCTAGCTACATGTGTTGTACTAAATGGAAACCAATATTTTGGTACCTACAATCATTCCCATAAATAGGAATAAACGAAAGCCTGATACTGTCAAGTTCAGACATGATACCAAACATTGTGTACCACACGTCCCAATATTCCATTCTGACGTAAAAACAATAAACTATCATATTTATTTAACAACAAAAACCATGACTTGCTCAAATGCACATTCGGCCAGTGTAAAATTGACTAGCAGATTCCAACAACCGGTTAACTCCTTGTTGTCGGCATACATCGTAGCTTCATTTACAAAATTTAATTTTTTAAACATTTTTGTATTTAAAATGTCTTTATTTGTCAATTTTTTTTTACTTTGATTTTCGTATTCACAAGCTACTGAATAAGTGGTTGATTGAGGGTTGCGAACTTGTGGTATTAATATTTGTCCCTTTGGATTATACACATAAAGAATTTATTATTCCATGTCGATTTAGGTTTATGTACAAATGTTGACAAATCTGTTTGCGAAGAGCTTTCCTCATCGACCGCATCAAACCACTTGCTGTACTTATTAGTTTCGTCCAAATTGAACAAATAATTAATACTATTCCAATAGATATTGTGGTCCGGGTCCATGATTTTTCTATGAGAAAGAAATTTCGTCCATTTAAATAGCTGTTTACATTGTTTTCTATTCCATATTCTATGCACATTGCATTGGCTTCACAAAAAATCTTCCGTCAATCCGACGTCGAAAAGCGACATCGTTCATCTTTATCACCACACTTTGAAATTAGCATAACCTTACTCAAACTTTTTGTATAATCAGTCCATAAATTTATAAGAATGAATAACTTTATAAGCATTTTACAAATTAATAAAATAAAAATTAGGGTCATTTCTATTTATTGAAAAAAAAAGAAAACAATATTGATAAACATGTTTTTTCTTTTCTATTTTCTTGTGCTACTATAACATATGCGAATAGTAACTTTGTTTTCAATAATATTTTGTTATGGTAACAGTTACGATACTTTTGTTTGTTGTGTTAAACATTTTATACATAAAAAATGTTTGTCATTAATAAATTCTGTTTAAAATTTATTTTATTCTTTTTGTTAAATATTTTAATTTTATTTATTAGAAAAAATAATATAATTTGTTTTTATAATTTTAATACAACCAAATTATTTTTTCTAATAATTAAAATTAAAATATTTAACAAAAGAATAAAATAAATTTTAAACAGAAATTTATTAATGACAAACATTTTGTGTATAAAATGTTTAACACAACAAACAAAAGTATCGTAACTGTTACCATAACAAAATATTATTGAAAATAAAGTTACTATTCGCATATGTTATAAGTAGCACAAGAAAAATAGAAAAGAAAAAACATGTTTATCAATATTGTTTTCTTTTTTCAATAAATAAATCAGATGATCTCTAATTTTATTAATTCATTAATTTATAAAATGCTTATAAAATTATTCATTCTTATGAATTTATGGACTGGTTATACAAAAAAGTTTGGTAAGGTCAGACTACTTTCAAAATGTAGTGATAAAGATGAACGATGTGATTGACGTCGAATTTGACGAAAATTTTGTGAAATATGCAGATATTAAATATGGAATAGAAAAACAATGTAAACATTATTTAAATGGACGAAACTTTATCTCATAAAAATATAGATATGACCCGGACCACAATATCTATTGGAATAGTATTAATTATTTGTTCAATTTGGACGAAACTAATAAGTACGGCAAGTGGCATGATACAGTCGATGAAGGAAAGCCTTCTTTCGCGAATGGATTTGTCACCATTTATAGATGAACCTATGTTAACATGGAATAATAGATTTTTTCTTGTGTATAATGCAAAGACAAAGAAATTTATACCACAAGTTGGCAACACGCGATCAACCACTTATTCAGTAGCTTGTGAATACGAAAATCAAAGTAGAAAAAAATTGAAAAATAAAGACATTTTAAATACAAAGATTTTTAAAAAATTTAATTTTGTAAATGAAGCTACGATGTATGCCGACAACAAGGAGTTAACCGGATGTTGGGAACTTCTTAAAAATTCTACACTGATCAAATGTGGATTTGAGCAAGTCACGTTTTTTGTTGTTAAATAAATATGATAGTTTATTGTTTTTACGTGAGAATGGAATATTGGGATGTGTGGTACACAATGTTTGGTATCATGTCTGAACTTGACAGTATCAGGCTTTCGTTTATTCCGATTTATGTAGGCACCAAAATATGGGTTTCTATTTAGTAGAACGCATGTTCCTAGCGAGGTTGTGTACATTATAGTTATACAATGAATTTCAAACGATAATAATAAAACAGTGTATTGTGGCTTTACTGATGTGCATAAAGCGCTTTACTCATGCTCCTGCGTTTAAGTTCAATTACCAATTGTAACAGCTGCCCGTCGCTTGTCATCAACCAATAGCTGTTTGTTGACAGATGCTTTTCGTAAGCAGTCTAATTGGAAAACGTTCAACCTTTGTTGACACTGTTGCTTAAATCAATTATGAGCTTAGCTTTGCTCCAAGCTTTTATTGTTTTGTCGAACATTCATTAAAGTAGGAAGAATCCGTCGTAATGCCAACTCATTTATTTATTTGGTTGATTCGTAGTTGCCTTTTTATGATTTATAGATTTGTACAGCACTTTTGACGATTAAATTTGATGACTTTATAAGCAGCAAAAGTGTAAGAAAATCACAAAATGTTCTGTAGCAATACGGATTGTTTTTACAGAAGTCAGGTTGCTAACATTGCGTTTAAATCTTTCTCTTTTACTCGGGTTTCAAATTACTGGCTACATTGATTCATTTTGTGATTTCGTTTAGACGGAGTTACCAAAAAAGTTAGTAATAACAGAAATACCAGTTGCATATGTATTTTGAATCAAAAGTATATTCAAACAATGTGTATTATACATTTAATAATGAATGTCTATTTTTAAATAATTTTTTATTAAGAAAAATATGAATTACATTTAAGGTTTGTACACTTTTATTTTATTGTTCCAACATTTTCGCAGTTGTTAACACATTTTATTTAAAGATAAAATAATGTAACGTTGTGCTGAAAATGTAACATACCATAATAAAAATGTGATTCGTTCTATATGCTGCGCCCCTTAACCAAACATTTTTTAAAATGTTGTGTATTTAAAAAAGCATTGATTGTTTAAATGTATATTGAATAAATACAAGTTATTTAATCAACTGAAAGCACTGATATCTCCGGTTAAGGAACGGATGTTGACAGTTTGCTTCTTTTCGTGATACATAAATATCCAATTTATTGTAATTATATTGTAAAACTAACAAATATTGTGTTTTCAAAGTAGTTTATGAAATTAATTCAAATTTTGCATTTCAGATGTGCTATATTGGCACGTGCAAAATGGTGTATCACAATCATCAAAGTTCCGAATGCATTCTCATATTCTATGTTCGTGCCAAAATACCAGCATATATAGCAAACAAACATTCGTGGGTTACCTATATTCAAGGTTAAAATTTTCAATATTTTGCTTTTACATAAAACATGGCATTATTAATCTTGAATTTTTTATTATAATCATGTGTTTTTGCAATAAATTATTATTATTGAATTTAAAATAATTTGTTACTTAATATTATTGTATTATGTTTGTAAATTGAATGTGTTGTTACTTAATTAATGTTTAAGTAAAATATAATGTAATTGAAAAATGTAATTTGTAACATATTTACTAACTAGTGTATTCAAAATGGTTATGATATTCAAAACTAAATGTTTCTTAATTGAATTGTTGATAAAATATAAAGGTTACATTTATTAACGAATCTTTTCTACCATTTAAGTGTGCACTACTATGAGTAGTATGTTGATTGTCAGTTAAATTACAAAACATAATCAACCTTAAAGCATAGTACAATTAACAATCCTAATTTTGTTTAAAACGAACGATGGTGAAGTCTAAGGGTGTAGGTTTTGTTTATTTCTAAGGTATGTTGTTTAATTTTTGACAACAACAAAACATATTTGGTCATTATATGCTCTATATTTATGTAAAACATTTATAATTTTTTTGGTGCGTGATGAGAGACCCAAAGTTTAATCATATTTTGTAAAAAATGTCAAAATATTTAATTTATTTATAAAAATAATTAGTACAAAAAATTAGTGTGTTTTTAGTTAATTTTGTTTTCAAAAATATTAATTTTCAAAATGAAATAATGTTTACTTAAATACGTACATATTTGCATTATGTTTTTAGGTAGTTAATAATTACTCTATTATGAAACGTAATTTAGTATAAAGAAGTTTTGAGCAATTTTTTAATAATAAAGATATAATAATTAACTTGTTATGTAACGTGATCGATTTTTATTTTACGCATACCGTCTTTTTGCTCACTATATAAGTATGCTTGAAGTAAAAAGGCAGTCTTCCTTATTTAAACTCTGTTTAATACAAAAAAATTGCAAATTTTCTATATAACATTACAGAATATATTTAGAATAATTGTGTCTAGTGTAAAAAAGCTTATGTGAATAAAAAATTTCTCAAATCATGTAAAACTAGACTGCATAGATTTATAAAAATTTAATTATTTTGTTTTTTAAGAAATTAAACAAAATTTTTTTAAGAAATGTAAAAATAAAAAACAGAGAAGAATGTAAAAATATTGGAATATTAGATTTTTTGAAAAATGGATATGCCTACTAAATTTAGTTTTGAAGTCTGCCGTAATACATGTTCCATTAAGTTATAAACAAAGATGGAAATTAATAAGCTTTTTTAAATTACAAGAGATATTTAATTGTGCACTACTGTTAGTAGTATGTTGATTGTCAGTTAAATTACAAAACATAATCAAACTTAAAGGGTACGATTAACTGTCCTTAATTTGTTTAAAATAACTGCTCTATTAACTAAGTGCAATAATACATTTCTTTGTGGAAAGATGCGTTAAAACTGCATATTTTGAATTGTCCATTGATAGCCTTGATGTTTCGATGTGAAACCAAAATGCAACGGATTATCGGCACTAATTTTAATTGGTTGGTAGATGCTCTATCGGCTTGTCATATACTGATTAGGAGGCAAACTCAAAGCTATGGCCGTATTGGGTTAGTTGAACTAATTGATGCTGTCTCAAAACTATAAACACTATCCTCATCTTCCATCTACCGTTGTGGTCTATTAATAGAATGATCAAGACTCGAACTTGAGTGGGCCTGGGTTTCGAATTCCACCGCCGGCACCACATGCGAGCCCAGGTTGTTTAAAATGTCCTCTTGATTGAAAATGTTTTCCATAAAACATTCATAGTAGTAGAAATAAGATTAAAAAAAAGTCAGTTTGGTGGATTGCAGTGTATTGTTAGAAAATAAATTCAAAGATTTTCAATATATTGGAAGGTTGAAAAGTAATCAGCACTTGAAACCAATTTTTGAAGTCAATTTGATGTTTGATTTGCAGCAAATGACATAATATGGAGTAAATGCATAAGAGTTTACTTCTATTTGACTTCTTATTGATCCAGTTCAGAATATGGTCTTTAATCCGATTAGAATTGCACGCAAATATAAGTAAATTGAAAATATAAATTAGTTTGTAGACCGTAAGCCTAAATGATACTAGGTGTAGTCTAATGGAACAATTTAATTCTTTCATATTCTTGTACGAAAAAAACGTTATTTACAGTAAAATTAACAATAACGCTTTTTTATTAAAGTTATTTATTTAATTTGTCTGAACTCAATTTTCGTCTTTTATAATACTATATACAGGAGCTAAAATGGGCTCTGTCAAAATTAACACATCGAAATTGTTTAAATTTCTTCAGATCACTTAAGTATATTAGGCACGTCAACATTTTACTAAAATAACCATTAAACATCATTTTAGAAATACCAATAATTAAAATAACAAAATCCTTTTTTTGTAAATAGCACTAAAAACCCAGAATTTAGACATTTCGACAAGATAAAAATAATAGTACATTATTTGCTTAAAAACAAATTATATTATAAAATATGTATGTATATAGATGATGGACATCACCAATTTTACAAATTTAGTAGTTTAAAAAATAACTATGGTTTTTCATAACTTCTTTTAAACGCTTTAGGTGGGAATCGACCAAATTATTCCACGTCTTTTTCTATGTTGTGCTCATAAAGGAACTTTTTTAAACGTTTTCTATAACTGCAAATTAGCTAATTTTATCCGATTGCTAATTCTTTTTTTAGTATTTGTTTAGACTTCGTTTTGTTTCTTTTCCATTTGGTAATTATAAACAAATCATTTCGTTTACTAGTTGATGGTGCAGATCCAGTTCCAGCTGTTTTTGAACGTGTATAATTCTTTAAATCTCTGTATACAATCCTTGTACTTGCCTCAAATAAATCTACAATTTGTTCAATAGTTAAACCAAAATTATAACTTCTTTTTATTTGTTCGTAATTTTGAACAGTTAAAAAAAAGCTTCCACCATTTGAACTCATTGTAATCAAGTGTCGTAAGTGTTCAAAATTGTGCCAAGGTTAAGGAGTGAAATTAAAATGTTTAACAGGTCGATAAAACAAAAATGAGGGGCCAAGTTCTTGAATATTTTCGCCTTATAACTAGTTTTAAATTTTCTATACACACAAGGTTTTAATCAATTAATTTGCTTTAAATAAAATGTATGCAGTAACGTTGTGTAAGCACTTGTAAAATTATGTAAAGAAATAATAATTTTCTTTGATATTATTGTTGCGTAATTGTTTTATGTTATTAACTTCAATGTATATCATTTTTAAGTGTAACTATTCCCATTTAAATGCTGTTTATCCAAAATCATGAAGACGCTTAAATATCTATAATTATAAAAAGCTTAAAAAACAATTAACCTCAGGTATTGATAGCCTATATTATTTTAGCATAATTACTGTTGAAAAAATATATCTTTCAAGTTAAAACAAAAAAAAATATTTAGGTTTGTTAGCAAGTTCCATTTTAGACCTTGTATTTCTATCCTTTTTATTCACTTCAATACTAAGAGACGTCATCGTTGTGACGGCGCCACTGTTCGGAAAAACTGAATAGGCCGCCTGGATTTCGTCAAAGTCATCTCCCTTAGTCCAGGACTACATATGTTATACATATACCTTAGAATACCTTTTAAATACCCTGGGTATATGCTTGCACCACCGGCCGTAGCGGAATCTTAGTTATACAGCTGTGCATTCGGTTCCTGCTGTTATTAGTCTAGATATCTATAAACACCTAGTCCAGCATGTACCAGGTCGAGGATAAACAGAAAAGAACATCATCATTAAAAACTGGGCGGGCATAAATTCCAAATCACCGACACGATAAACGCCTAAATGTTTCCATAAAACATCCAAGTTGCACAAACCACGTGAAGAACTGTTACTTTGTTTGCATGGTTGTAGGCTTAATTTTCAGTCAATACAATTTATAAATTTCTATTGTTAGCAACCTATTTTCTAATATTGTATTTTATTCACAATTTAGCATCGTATAATGTATAGAAAGTCATTTCAGGTCGTCCTTACAAAAAAAGTTTGATAAATGCATCGCCGCAGCAATTCTAACAACTGTTGCACACAATATCGATGTATTTTGCATTTGGAATTGTTTGTTTGGCATTTTCTCTTTACAAGGTCTAAATATGCTTCAACCACTATCCCTTCCGGCATATGCTTGATAAAGGACAAAATAGCCACATCCCGATAAATTCAACTCCTTAGACTACAGTGATGCCACTCATATATATTAAATAATAATCCATTCCCAATACCAACACCACCACAAAAGCTCTCTACTTGGCTGCAATTGTACAGACCTCCTCTTTATAAAATCGAAAAAGGGATACTTGTTTAACACCACACGTGGCTGTATCAAAGAATATTTTTCTCTTAATTGTTAGCACTCTACTCTACATTGGTGTGTAGGACTTCTATACACCAATTTCCCATTGACACTAATAATTGGAAAAAACAACATCATTCCATGATGACATTACTGTATTGGACCAAACAAAGTAAATCAAAATGCAAGATAAGCTAAATGTGGAACTTGTTGATTTGGGAAAAGAAAAAAATCATAAACGTTCATGTAAGCTAATAAGTGCAGAGAAAGATAATAAAGAAAACGATAACAATCATGAATAATCAAACTACAAACTAATCAATAGATCGATTTGTCCATGCAAATTTATCAATGCTTTCCAGAAATAATTGGTGCGTTCATCACATTTTCATCAATTTTTAAGATACGCAACGTGTTGGTGAAGCCCGAACCCGCTTTCCAGCCGGTTACCACGACGACATAGCTATCCGGATTCAAAAAATGATTATTTTGTCCGTAAGTCAACGCATAACGAATGCGAGCTTCCATGTCTTCGTTCCAGTCGGCAGTTTTAGCTATGAAATACAAAAAAGGAACACCATCATCATCATCATCATCATCATCATCATCATCATCATCATCATCATCATCATCATCATCATCATCATCATCATCAACAACAACAACAACAGCGGTAAACGCCACTCAAAAATAATTTTATGAAGAAATGAAAGTATGTGCGTATGTGATACTGACTGGGCAAATTTAAACAGACTAAAGACCTTGGCTACCGAGAATCGTTAGACTGCTCTTAATACAACTTTTATCCTTTGATGGATAATCCAAATCAATGTAATTCTCCGGATCGATAAACGGCTACAAAACCGTCATCCTCCCGAGTGAATAACAAATGCATGCGAACAATGATAATACAAAAATGATAAAATTAGAGACTACGTTTCTTCGTTAGCTGCCCTGTAAATTGTGTAACGCTTCTGAAATTTTAATTTCTAACAGTAATAGTCCTGATTCCGCATAATTCCATGTGCTGCATCCTAGAATCAAACTAATATAAATTACGAAACCAAGTGTACAGGCTACCGTTTTGGTGGTTCCAAGCATGTAGCTATGGTACTTATAAGTATGACGTGTACCATGTCTAATGTAAATATGATGATAATAATAAAAAGGCGACCAATAAAAAATCGTCTCCCTAACTCAGTCTCAACAATAAACTTGAACAATTTATGGAATCAACCAATTGATAGTAAAAGTTATTTTAATTTAATTGATGACAATGTTACTCCTTCGTTGGTGGAATATTCTAAATAATCATATACTCCTAACGTAGGAAAACAAGTGTCGGAATTGCACAATTGCTCAATCAACTTTTAACTCACAACTTACTTTCGATCCATGTATGAAAATAAATATCCATATATATAACCATAATAAAAATATCTTGAGTAATTACCTTCATACACAAGTGGATGTACACCACGGTACAAATGAGACTGACGAGCAACGACTGGAAAACGAGTAACAGTCAAAATCGGGCAACGTGGTCTATGGCGAGCAATCAAGTGGCACGAACTGAAATTTACAAAAAATGGAAATAAAAAATCGACAACAAAATAAGTCGAAATTTCAAAATTTTAGTAACAACTTGTGGACTTTTAGTTTTCGAGTGGTGATATTTCTAATTCCACGTACCCCATAAGAACGTAGATGAAGGATTTGCCTGCAAACATACAGCCATGGTACTTAAAGTTCACGAATACCTCATGTAGTCACAGAGATGGGACAACCTTACAATAGGGAGCGATCCATTTGCATATTTATAGAAAAAGTTTTATTTTTGTCTTTAGAATACATTATTTAGCATTTTAAAAATAAATAAAAAATTTGCATTTTATAAAACTTGTTTGGTAAATAAAAGTTATTTTTTTAATTTACTATAATAAAAACAATGACTGATTGCAATATTCAAACTAAAATTATTTAACAATGGAAAATTTAAATTGTTTTAATTTTCAATATATCTATTAAGTTAATTAATTAAAAATTTGTAATTTTTAAATTATTATTTCTTTGAAAATAAATTTTTTCTAAAAATACATGCCTCATAAACAAAGAATTTTGCACTAAACATTTGATTGGTCAAATGAAAACAATTTAATAATAATTTAATATAAATAATTTTGAAAATCTTTTGTTTGATAATAATTGGTATAATAGAAAATACCTAATTTAATGAATAAGGTCAATGTGGCTAGTTTTAAAATTTTGGTAATTTTGTCTGGTTCTATTCTATCAATTTACATAGGATTACGCTAAATTTTTATTAGCCAATAAAATTAAAAACGGAGTGATGTCTAGCATATCTTAAAAATTCGTAAAATAAACGTGTTTAGTGTGTAGAACATTTTTGTGAATAAAACATAAATGGACTAAATGGATCTACAAACGAAAAGTATGTTCATTTTATTATTATAAAATTAAAAAGAAATTGAATAATAAAATTGAAGCAAGTAAACAAAGAAAATTTAGAAAAATTTTTATACTGGATTTTTGAAAACTGCATAAAATTGCCAAAAAATATTTTATTTGGGATATTTTATCTTCTATTTAGCTGTATACAGAGATTCAGATTAATGATTTTAAAAGATGGAATTAAAAATGTGTGTGCTGTTATTTACGGATTTCGCACTCAACATTCCAAAATCAAGTGTAGTGTGTATTTTGCTAAAGGTTGCAATTTTTTGCAAAATAAGTTGCTTTCGTGTGTTAACTACATAGATAATGTGCTATTAAGTGTTTGGAGTTACAAAAAGGGTTCCGTACAAACCAAATCTAAAACAGTAAGAAATTAATGAATTGTTCTTTATAATTATTGTATTCATAATTTTAGCAAAATGTCTCAAAGGATTTAAAACATGTTCAAAATAATGCTCCGGTGTACGTTAACAAAATGGAAATTTGTTTTTCACTATAACTTACAGTTTGACCTATTTAGACTGCAAAAACCTTGTTAAACAAAAAACGGACCTTTGTACATTTGATCCTCAACATCCCGGAATTAAGCGTTATTAATTTTATGTTTAGTTTTTTTAAAAGGTAGGTTAACAAGTTGTAAAATGACGTATTACTTATAGAGAATATTGTGTTATGAAAAATCGAGTTTCAAAAGATTTTATTGGTACCTTGATGGACTGAGATTGGAAATGGCTGGCAGTTATAAAATATAGTGAATATTCCCTAAATTGTTGACATTACACTGTTTATAACTTTTTCTTTACAAATTCATGTATTTTAGTCAACAAAGTTATTTATTTAACGACTTAGGTGCTTTTTATTTAAGTTTTAGTAAATGGTGGTATTATGCTTTATTGAAAGAATAGATGTTGTATATTATAATTAGAAATTATTTTTGCGAATACTGCTACTTGATGTGTATTGTTAAAGTATTATCTTAGGTATGTATTAGTAAAAGTTAAATATGTCTAAGATAAGTAACTAGAGCAGGAGGGTACAAAGTATCACAGTGCTTCCATTTTCTCACGTCAATCGTCATAAATTGTAGCATAAAAAGTAAAAACCTCGTCCATCTTTGTGAACAGCTGCATCATCAGATAAACGCCGTTAATTAACAAAACACCTTGCTACATTCCTATAACTGTTGCACACAATGTATTCTTGGAAGCATAGAAACACAAGTAAAAATGGAATAATTTTTTAATATCCTTTTTAATATCCTTTTCATTCATTGTGGTTGTTAATGTAATCATCTCTTCACCATTTCTACGGCATATTACACGATCGATTTCGCCGGCTTTATAAGCATAACAAAGGGTTAAATATAACAAAGATTCTTAGATAATTTGGTATAGTCCATTAAAATGTAACCATCTCTTGCATCCACTCACTTTCCAGTAGTTGTAATCACAACAATAGCAGCAGCATGACATTGATTTGCCGCTTCCACAGCAGCGATGGCTGTTGTGTGAGACATGCCAATTTGGACAGGTAACGTTTGTTTCAAATTGTCGAACAATTGCCCATGGAATAAGGCAGATTCGGCTTGCAAACACACACGATGCATTGTTTGCACCGTCTCAACTGGATAAATGCCCTTGGCAGTTTCACCTGTTCGTTGATATACATACACATATATATAGTGGGTATATTTATAAACTAAAATGTATGGTATTTATTTTGATTTAAACATAAACCAATATCTAAATTTTGTTATTTTACTGTACAAAATATTTGTTTGTTTTATCTTTGTTTCACTAATATTATAATTGGAATTTAAATTAGATAAAAAACTGTAATTCGAAGGTAGTCGAAAAATATTAAAAACTTTGCATTTTTAATATTTTAGGTAACATACTATATTTTCCTTCTTTTTTGTGCAAGCGCTTACATTTTGGTGATTATTCCATTTATTAAATTAATGTTGAATTAAATCTAACATTATACAATTATTTTTTATTTAATAATTCTATATACTGGATATATTTATAAACAATCAAAAAGAAAGCAGCTCAACACTAAGCGCTTTTCGGCTAGATCATTGGATGGACATCTCTGTATGCCCTTAAAAAAGCAAACAGTGGGAAGAGATTATTCATGATGCTACACAAATTTGGTACTAATAAATAGGTGACTCTGTCACCAACATTTTGTTGTTGCTTTGTAACGATTTCCGTTTAAACATCTAATGTATTATAGCAAAAGAAAAGAAATGTGTAAACCTCACTAAATTGACTACAAACATACGGAACAACAGCTTAAGAGTGATCATATTGTTAGTTTCCAGTTTTCATGACTACGATAATCCCCATACCCTAAATCCGCATATCTACATAATACATCTTCAGGCTAGACTGAAATCAATATATCCTAACTTCCGCTTTAACCAGCAAGTAAAATGATATCCCTGTGCTATGTAAACATCTGGATTAGAAAAATGTTTTTTTGACAGAAATTAGGTCATGTGGTCACTCTTTGATGCAACAATATTTTCTTCTTATATTCAACAATAGAAACCAATCGTCTAGTAAGTATCACAAACGTATAGCCAACAAAAAAACACCAACCAACCCGAAAGCATCACACAATCGGCTCCGTCAATGACAGCGTTGGCCACATCGCTCGTTTCGGCGCGAGTAGGTCGCGGTTTGGTCGTCATTGATTCCAACATTTGCGTGGCACATATGGCAGGCTTGCCCACCTGATTGCAACGAGCAATCATCATTTTTTGGGCTACAAATACTTGTTCGGCTGGAATTTCTATACCCAAATCGCCCCGAGCAACCATAATTCCGTCGACAACTTCGAGAATCTCGTTGAATCTGGTAGTTGAATAACAAGAGATTAAATAATATCTCATTTTGTAAAATGCTAATAATCCTAAATATTTGAGTAATGCTTTTAAAGTCTCATTTTTTTTATTATGGTGATATTCCTTACTTGCCTCCACGTAGCGCATCTTAAACTAAGTGCATCCAAACACCTAGACTAACAGGGACCGAGTGATCAGCTATATATAACTGGGCCCCCACCTAATATAATTAAAAGGTATCTTGAAGTATACATATACGACTATTTAATGTTGTACAAATATGAATATAGATAACCTTGATAAAATCTGGTTATAAGTTGAATTTAAATTCACACACACACTTGTTTACTAGCAATTTGCCGTCCCAGCCGAGTTTGCTACCTTGTCATAAATGCCAAAAAGCATTCATTTCCTACCAACGCATTCAAACAACCAATGATAATTTTAAATTTCTTATTGTTTATACATCACCGTACTACCAATCACCATAGACTTGTACATTTCCAACAAAAATAATAATCAAATTACACAAAATACAAATGGTAAATTACCGTTTGACTCCTTCGTGGTTTTCAATTTTAGCAATAATTTTAATATGTGCTCCTGCATCACCCAACAATTGTCGAATTTCCTTAACAGCAGCTGCAGTTCGAATGAATGAAGCAAATATCATGTCCAACTATAAAACACACAACACACGCAAAGTATCAATCATCCCATAACACATTTCCATTCTCATTAATCAACAACATTATGTCCCGGGTGGTTAAAATACGAAAATGTTTGTTGGTTTACAACTCGGGGAAGACGAAATAATTGAACTAGCGACTCACTATCGCGCAATAACACTGACATAACTGTCTGAAGAGATTGTTAATTATATTATGTGCCAAACTCCCAAAATATGAACGGCTCCCAACTGGTAAAACGTTTAAAATCATTGTGAATGTTCTAAATAAATAAAATTATTCCTAATCCTTATTTTTCTGTTGCTTCACTTATTTTAAGTTAAAATTCATGTATCTAAATAATAATAGTCTACCATCAGTACTTGGCATATACCGTTCGTAAATCTTCCACAAACTAATTTATTAAATGCCAACTAACTCTTGACGACTACAATCGTAATAATAAACTAGTGTAGTTAAGTACATGCAGGCATGTACAGTTTCAATGCTTCCTTTAGCATTGGTATGCATTTTTGTAAATCGTTCTTATTTATTCCCCAACTGTAGCACACTCATCAGTCCTTCTTTCTCGATACAAACTTGAAATCGGTTAAAGTGCAACGCATAGATTTTGATAATTCAATACGTACCTTATTATCAACGGCAAATTTAATATCTTGTTTGTCCTTTTCGGATACAGCAGGCAAATCTACGAGTGCACCAGGTAGATTCACACCTTTGCGCGAACCGAGATTGCCACCATTTTCAATTTCACAATCCAAAAAGCTTGGACCTAATCGATTAAAGTACAAATAAACACAAAATGTTAGTGCTGTTGTAATTTTGTATATATATATATATATATATATATATATATATATATATACTATATATATATATATATATAATAGCAACGTAGTTGATTCTATAGTTTTACTGACCTAAAATACTTGTTAATTGGGGTTTTGCTAAAGGAACCTTAAGTCCATCAACAAAATCTCTAAGGTTCTATTATAAACATCTTAAAAATTACACAAAAACTGATGATGAGACCTAAGTAATAACTAAATAATCAAGAACACTTCACAAAAATAAAGATCTACAAGAAAAACGGTTCTTGTAAAACGTGTCCATTGTAGTAAAACTACTGAAAACACTCATGACTAATTTTATCAAACATTGTACAAACTAACACAAAAATAATTAACATTACACCTAATTAATTAATGTCTACTTTTAATCTGTAAGACAAAAAAGCTGGAAACAATTTTTAATTAACTCATCATAGTAGCACTACAAAAACCCAATCATGCCATGGTTTGCGAAACACCCCATTAACAGAAAAATAAGCTTAAATTTAAAATTTGTTAAAATTTCCCACTTTCTTAAGTACAATTAGAAAATTAATAATTACATTTCACTTCAAACTGATCAAGTATCAATATACTGAAAATTAAATCGATGGCACAAGTGGCTAGGCTTGTGTACAAGTGGGCAGACACAATTCCATCACCGGTACAAAATTCAAGTCCTAGTTTGTCTGTACTAAAATGTTATCTACTTGCTAAAAATGTTTGTATTGAAACAGTAAACAATAAACTCGTCAAAGGAAAATACTAACGGTTTTTGAAATATATAATACAAAGTATAACTTGAATCAGTACAAAATCAAATTGGCACAAAAAGCTGTGAAAAAATGCTAAAAAAAACCAACCTTTCATCTTCACAATCAAACTGATTAATCCATCGTCGACAAAAATTCGAGATCCCTCACGCAAAACGTTCACAATGTTCGGATAATCAACAAACAATTGTTTTTCCGAACATTCATTAACGTGGGACGGATCCGTCGTAATGCGAATCATTTTGCCAGTCTCCAAAGCCACTTCGCCAGTTCCGCTCTTTAAAACAATAATAAATGGAAATTTTAAGCATTTCAGTAAACACTAAAAATCTATAACCAAACAAAGACGTTATTTTTTAGTGTGATTGGTTAAATGTTTAATTAGAGACGTTTATTAGTAAATATATATCACATGCAGCTAGGCGGGAATATGGAACTAGAAACTCTGTACATCAATGCATCAATCTAATACCGTCATCTCGATATGTCACTAGGTGACTTTTAGCAACTAGTGGTTAAATTATAAAATATCAAGATATTATTGAAAAATAAAACACTTCTCAAGGCGGAATCATAAGTCTGGTTTCCGAAAGATAAATTTACTAACCAATTGATCAATCCATATTTTTCTAAAATGGACCTTAAATTCAATGTCAACTTTATACAAACTAAAACAATAAATAAATTCAACCTTCATTAAATATTTTGTAGGTTGTGATAACACTAACCCCGTGAATCAGTCCGGTACGAATTTCCGGTCCCTTGGTATCCAATGCAATTGCAAGAGGATATGGAAGAGGTTTCATGGTCACAGCAGCTTCACGGGCCATTTTTACAGTTTCACCGTGATATTCGTGTGTACCATGCGAAAAGTTCAAACGAGCAATATTCATTCCTGCTGTGATCATACTTTGAAGTTTCTCCACTGTACGACATGCTGGACCTATATAAATTATAAATTGAACATTTTTATAACTTCTTGTAGGTGTACGTTTTGTTCACTTCCGCTATAGAACAAACCTTCAAGAATCAAACAAATAAGCAATCACACTATACATTTATAAGAATTTATGTTTTAGGATATATCAACTAGAATATTTCATTATATTGAAAGTCAATAGTAACCGGCTTAAGTTGATAAATTTAAATCAAAGTAGGTCGAATACATTTGGCATCAACCGCATCACGTGCTTGGATAGAGATCGGCAATTTCTAAATTCAAAATGATCCTCGTAATTGAACAACGAATGTTTTGGATTTGACAGTTTATAGAAGCTGTAATTTCTAAAAATACACTTGAGATATCCCAACTACCAATTCAATAAGTCAAAACCATGCATGAAAAGGTATGCTGATAAAAATAATCTCGTTATTTTAATCAAAACTTCGTCATGAAAACAGTAGTTATATAAAAACACTATGCACCTCCACAAATCAAATAGAAAAATTATTAAATGGTATAAGAACCTTTAATTAATAAAAATAATCAACTGATGGTTAATAATTATATTTTCAATAACAAATGATCATAATCTTTCTTCTACAAAATATTAAATATCCCAAAACACCCATTTTAATTTAAGTGAGAATCGCTGAAACCTGAAACGGACTTTCATCAAGCTATCTTTAACAATTATCAGTACATTCTAATTCTAGAATTTTCAATCACATTCCTAAATAATTAACCTAAAATTTACACCCGATATAGCTGAATGAATGAGAAAAGTAGTAAATCTTAAAAATAACGCGAACGCTCAAAAATAAACCTAATTTCAAAAACCAATTCAATTTTATGTTCATCGCGAGATGAAGTGTCCGTAAAGTCATTTTGAAATTAACACCGTGTTTTCGTGTTGTAATACAAAACGTTTTCATTATTACCTTCATATTTTTATCATTGCTCATTTTCCATAATTTAACTTTTTTCATTGCATTATATCTATTTTTCGTCTTAATTTCCTAAACTCTTTTGCTACGAATCCCTATTTATCAGTCCCCATTTCCTACCCCCCCTCCGATAACTTGAGATACATCAGAAGCGACGTCAAAAATGGTTCCTCTAAGTCAACTTGTGTACCAATGTGTAACTTGTACAGGTAAATTTTAAATAAATAATCAAGTAAGATAAGTTATAAAGTAAATTAATTAGAAGCAATATAATAAAAAATAACTAAAAAACAACTTCCTTACCTAAAGTACAAATAATACTGGTGTTTCTAATTGGTGACGTCGGTTGATCAATGTCTAAAGTGGCTACGTGATCAAGCATTGAACGAGGCGCAATTGAAGCATTCATCATACTGCAATTAGAAGAATTAATCTGATTAATTTTTGTAGCAGAAGGATTAGACGAATTGTTTTGCATTCTTAAAAATCTAAATTATGAATAATTTTATGGGTTAAATACAAACCTCGAGAAGATATTCGACGAGCCGCTGGTTATTCTATAAAATGTACTGACACTCGCAAAACTCATTAACTAATTAAAACAAACAATTGATTTTATTTTAAAATTATTAATATTAAATAAATAAATAATACTATAATTAAAATTATTTTTTAATAATTTATAATTTTTTTGTATAAAATAGTGACAAAAATATTGCAAATAGTTTCCCATTGCCAAAAGCTTATACAAACATATTTTTCAATATTTATACTTTTTACTTTAGTTTTATTTTTTAATATAATTTTTTGTTATTTTGAAAAATATAAAAACAACAAAATTATTTTATGTAATTGGACATTGACATTTTGGTAATAGAATTGTAAATATCAGCATTCCTTCGGCACTTACTTTATTCTAATAATTTACTGGTTTCAGGTTTGTATACGAGTTAAATAAGAGAAAACTTCTTTTAGTACTTTTTTTAAAAGTATCAAATATTATAAATGTAAAAAATAACAAAATGACGAATAAATGAAAATAGAAGGGTACAAAAAGAAATAATAAAAGACTTAGGTGAAATTAAGAAGAAAAACCTTATCGTATGCCAATTTAAACGCTTGAATAGATCGGGCTAACATTATGTGCGAGGAAAGACTATTCCAAACAGAGATAACCCTGTAAGAGAAGTAATAAAGACCTATACGGGAATAAACGCGGGGCTTAGAGAGCTTAAAGGGATGTCCTCTACGAGTGTTTATGATCTCCATGTTGGTTCACCCCAATAGAAACTGAGATCGATAGGTATACTACTAGTGTAATTTGGAACCAAAATATAATTTTGGTTGCTTATTCAAAAAACTAACAAATATTGCACTAATTACCATTACTATTATACATTAACTATTTTATTAGTTTTAATAAAAACGGTTTTATTTATCCTAGTCTTAACACAAGCGTTAACTTAGGACGTTAATAAGGTAAACAAACAATTTTTCATAATAATACGTTGCCGTTATTCCAAAAAACATTTGTAAATGTTTCTTAGTTAGTATTAACTTTAACATTTTAAAAATAAGCAAAAAAAAAACATTATAATAAAAATTTATTTGGATTACATTATAAAAAAATATAAAATAATTTATTGTCTGGATAGTCATCCATTTATACCAAAGTAATCAGTCACCACAAATGCTACTAATAAATAACTAGGGCACGTTCATTACTAGATTCAAATTACTTTCTGTTTGTACGCTAAATGGCATCAAAACAGGCATTTTCAGGGAATTTTCTATACAATGATTTTTAATCAGCATAACAAAAACTGATTACAGTATGCTTTCCATCGCTGTCCAGTTCCCATGCCACTAATCCTTCTTCTTTTAAACGGGACAGCGTTTCTTCAAGGTTTACAGTTTCTCATCGTACTGTAACCAAATTTCCACTAAAGATTATGCAAATCTATCGTTGTGGCTTCTTTTTAAAATTTGTCACGGGTATATATATGAATTTGGGAAATCGGATATTTTTGTACAAATAATTTAATTCAACTTTTTAATTTTTTGATAACCTTCTTCTGTTAGGATCTAAAGCAATTTTTACTAGAGCATGTGTGATCGTGCTCCAAATTGGGTGCGGTTACAACATATTTATCGTTCTTAAGTCTACGTGTAAAACGTCCAGAACAATTTAAATTTTACTTTAAAAAAATACATAAAAGTAAAGTTACTTGGTCTTACAAAGTCCTGTGTCTTCTGGTTTGCGCTTTTGGTAAAACGTATATCTGTAAAAAACTTTTAAATATGAGAATTTTTTATCTCCTCCACGGTTTTGTCGAGATACACAGTGATAAAACTCCTGTTGGTATTTATTTTTTAACATCCTTCCAATTAGAATAACTACGTCGAGTCCAGTCCGGTGTACAAACAAACGCCATTGCAAAATAAGGCGAGTGCAAAAAGTTTGCATTAAGTAGTGCCCACAAAATCCAATCATAACTCCATTTAAAAATGAACCAATCAGAGAACAAAACTCACATCCAATAAAATTTACTCGAATTTCGACCAATTAAAAGTTATATGACATCCAACGTTTATCAAATTAAATGTTATTGTTGTAATAAAATAAAATAACGTTGTTCATTATTTTTGTTTCCAATTTTTTTGCAAATTGTCATCGCTATATATATATATATATATATATATATATAATATGTACATCGACATTTAAAATAATGATCATATTATTTAAATTTACTCGAATTTCGACCAATATATAAAGTTATATGACATCCATATCGTTTAACAAATAGTATATTAGTTATAGTAAATAAAATTAAACAGTTATTATTTTTCCAAATTGGTTATCAAATTAAATGTTATATTTGTAATAAAATAAAATAACGTTGTTCATTATTTTTGTTTCCAATTTTTTATGCAAATTATCATATATATATATATATATATATATATATATATATATAATATGTACATCGACATTTAAAATAATGATCATATTATTTAAATGTACAATTATATTAAAAATTGTAATAAAAATAAACGTTGTAATTGTTAATGTTTTTTTGATTATTCTTATTTACGCCAATAAGTTGTACCTAATCTAATATTACATATTACAGGTTGGTATACAAGTTAAGTAAGAAAAACTCCTTTTGATCGGTGGTTCTGATGTAGCTCGAGTTATTGTAGAAAATGGAGAGTGAGGTAGAAATTGATTAATAGCAGAAAATTGGAGATTAATACAAAAAATAGAGATGTAGTGATATAGAGAAAGTTAAAATTTATGAAAATAAATATATAAAAGTAATAGTAGAATAGGTTATGTATTACGATGCAAAAACACTAGTAATTTTCAATTATTGTTAAAAATAAACATTTTATTGACTAGCAACAAATACATAATCTTCTAACCAAAACTTAGATTTTATTTAGCTAGAATTAAACATCCATATAAATTTTTTTAAACTATTAGATACTTTATTAGTTTTGTACAAATTGGGTTTATTTTTAAAGAGATGTATAACAATGAAACAGTTTTAAAAATTTAGTGTTTAGTCTAAATTTGTAGTAAAATATGATATTTTAAAAAATTAACTAAAAAACAATTATATAAATAAAATAAACACGTGTAATATTATTATTGTCCTTTTACACATTGATCTTTTTATTTATTTTATTTATTTTTACAATTCAAACATGTTTTTATAAATTATTTGGTACTTGTGTATTTATTTTTAATGCTTGCGGGTAATTTAACATAAACTATTTTTCTACATTTTAATTTCAGTTGTTTAACGAAATTGACTCCAATAAAAGCTGCGTAGCCCGGTTTCACTAAATAATGCGATAGGGCGGTTTGATAGAACAAGTAGCGTTGCTTGTCGTTGAATGCTGCGAATTTTTCCTTAGTTGTAGTTTCTCCTAATATCTAACGTTTTTATTGATTACGTCGAGTAATTAATAAAAACAAAAATACTGGACTGGAAAACGTTTATTGTCAAACTTTACAGGATTGGACTACGTGATGAAAACCGAAAATCAAGATGGAAACAGGCCGATAAGTGAAAATAAACGGAATTTGGACGGACCCATGCTCACCCAGGTCTAAATCGAGCGTTGTACCGCTAGACTACCCTGGCACTAACAAGGAAGTATCGTGAGGTCTCCTTACTAACAAAAATTGCGCACCTGAACGAATCCAGTTATAGATTATCGTTAGCTTTAACCCGCCGAAGTGCAATGGGGAGCCTCTACCCGGAGTCAGAGCACTAGAAATTACCCTAAACCAGGCGCTAGCTAAAATTTGTTAAATATTTTAGCATTAATCTTATTCACACTAAGGAGCACAAGTTAAAAATATGGTTGAAATATTTCACAGACAACGCCATTGTATTTAACAGCACTTTTCGGTGCAACAAAACAACATTTAGGTATTCAGGTATACAATTAATACAGTTAAACTTAACATTACTATTAACCAGGTTGTTGTATATAGTCTCCGAGAGACCAATACAGTTTTCATAGAACCAGGTGTTACATCTGAAACAAAACATACCAGTCTTAACGGACTTACTACACCCCCAACGGCCACAAATCGCTACCTGAGAAACTTTCATCCTCAGATCAAAAATTTCTAAAATATAATAAAAATAAAATATTACAAAGCAAAGCAATGTGATAATCGGGTTAAAAAGATTAAAAAGGAAATCAAATGCGATACATACAAATCGTACTTGAGACAAACAATTGGGCAATAAAAATTGCATAATTAAACACAAAGCTAGTGTTACCGCACGCTGCACAAGCTATGCACAATAAACACTAGCACACCAAAAATAAACAAAAAAATATAAAAAATAAAAAAAAATAAATATATATATATATATATATATATATATATATATATATATATATATATATATATATATATATATATATATATATATATATATAACTTAACACGTGAATAATATCAACAGAAGTTGAGAATTGTAACTATTAAAAATAACAAATATAATTGCTAAACAAATATTATTAAATGCATTTATAATTGTTTTTGTTAAAACAATGTAACATGTAATACTAGAAATTATGTTTAAAATATTTTCAGTTGTTTTTCAAGGTAATTACTTGACCGGTTGTATTGGATTGTAAAAGTTGCGGTTTACGTTTTTTTGGCTTTAAGTATGATTAAAATTTATTTATGTTATTTGTTGTTATAAATAATAGAGATATTTTTATTTAACATTTTAAAACAATTATTGGGTATTTTAATTTTGGCACAAATTGTCTACCTTTAACGATTTGTGAAAAATGATTTTTTGATGTCTTATCATTCTGCTTTTTATATTTTAACTTTCGGTGTTGGATTTGTTTGCGGTTATTATTCACATATTTTACGTGTCAAATATCTCAAATTGAAAAAAGATTTTCTTAAAAAACATTTACGTTCCGTGGAACAAAAATTAAATTAGTTAAATCTAATGTCCAATAGTGAAGATCTTTACGGTGTTTCATGGTCCAATCCTGCGTGGAGTCATTTTCTTTGTTCTGCAAATATTTTGGATTATTTTTGTGATTTGTCAAATCCGTTTTACGATAGACAATGCAATAATGAAGTTATTCGCATGCAGAGATTACATCCTGAACAGCTGTTGTCTATGACTGGGGTGGAATTTTATTTGCATCATGCTCAGGTTAGTGAATTTTTGAAGATAAAATATTTTTTATACTTACTGTATAATTTGTGCTTTCATGTTGATACACAACCTCAGTAGGGTAAACTTTTCACTACTCTATTCTATTGTTTCTTGAATATTGAGACGAAACTAGAAGGTGAGGCGAAAGAGAGAAAATGTTAAAATATGATAATTTGGAAATGGAGGTAAATATATATATATATATATATATATATATATATATATATATATATATATATATATATATATATATATAGTAGAAAGGATTCTAATTTATAATTGGGAGTAAATGAGAAAAGAACAAAGTGTAAAAAACAAAAACAAGGGATGCTAATGATCCTGAGGATTTGAGTTATGCTTATAAAATCTCAATTTCCAATGATGGTGATATTCCTGACTGTTAGTCCTCCACGTGGTGCATCCTGGACTAGGTACCCCTAGGGATCTAGACTAATAACAGCAGGGTCCGAGTGCACAGCGATATAACTGGGTTTCCGCTACGGCGGGTGGGTGCGAACATACACCCAGGATACTTAAAAGGTATCTAAAGGTATATGTATATCATATGTAGCCCTTGGGCTAAGGGAGATAACCCTGACAAAAAATCAGGCAGCCTCGTCAATTTTTGCGAACAGTGGCGACGTCACAAGGATGCCGTCTACCAGCCAAGAAACTTTGTTATTCTTCCACGTTTGTTACGCTTATTAAGTCATCGAAATCGATCGTTTGCTATGTCGTATAAATATGGGAAATAATGAAGAGGTGACCACGTCATCAACCAAAATGATGAATGAATGAATGATGTAAAAATCAAAAATGAATAATTATAGAAAAACGTGTTAGAGTACACCCCACTTAACATAGAGTGTGATACGCATCTTACCTTATGAGTGTTATACATTAAAACATTTATAATGATCTACGGCGTTTAATAGCATTACGTTTTTAGCAATTACGCATAAGGATCCAGTGCTTGTTAAATTTGAACTGGCATTGTAGCACGCTAGCTCAGTTGTTTTCCCATTTAAATGAGTGGTTTAATAGACAGGTTTAATTTGGCATTGGAAGTCAGCATACATCAATTGTAGTTTATTGAATACATCTGAAGGTTGGTGATTTGCAGGCCTTTGATAATTTGAATTAATGTAGGTGATAATAACGGGTAGGATATGTTTATCCCCAATGATAATGATGAAATAGCTATGTTTCTTCTTATGCTATTTGGGATGCTAATAATCCTGAGGTTTTGAGTAATGCTTATAAAGTCTCAAACTTTAGTAATGGTGATACTCCTGGCTGTTATTCCTCCACGTGGTGCATCCTGAACTAGGTGCCTATAGGCATTCTGGACTAACAACAGCAGAGACCGAGTCCACAGCGGTATGAGTGGTTTTCACTGAACCCCCGCTTAGTGAATGGGTGCTAGCATGCACTCTAGATGCCTAAATGATATCTCAAGGTATTCATTTACCATATGTAACCGGCTAGGCTAAGAGAGTTCATCCTGACAGAAGATCAGGTCCTAGGTACTTATCCTGTACAACATAAAATGAAACTTTGTTTAAACAGAATATATGTGATGGAATCAGCAGCTGAGATCCCCAGAGCACCTGATCTAAATTTATCTGGGGAAGGGCCGTTGTTATTAGAGGAGATTTTAATGGCAGAGTTTGCAGAGACGATGCTAACCAACCTCGGATTGGCTCTTGGGCAAAATTGAGCGAACAAAGCGAGAACTAGATGTAACATAGTTCTCATAAACACATTTTTTCAACACTTTGTGAATCATTTGACAACATTTCGTTTAAGTTGTGGTAGATTTTCTCCCCAAATTGATTACGTTTTGGTTAGCAAACGCTGGTTTAATACAATCAAGAATTCCCGCGCATACAGAGGCTACCGAATAGGAAGTGAAAATGATACCGATCATTCGCTTGTTTCATGTTCGTTTCGTCTACGTCTCAGAATGGTAAAGGCTAGCTCTGATATTCCTATTCCAGATTATTTTATACTGACACACAGCGACTATGCTGACAAGTTCTCCAAAGTCTACTTATCAGCTCCCGTTAATGTTCCAAGTTGTGGTATGTGAATACATTGATCCTGGAACATTCTGAAACGAAAAATTGACACAGATCGTTTGGTGCTCCTCCGTTTAATTAACTTAAAAGGGCAAAACTGGTTGTCCATCAATTCTCGATAAAAAGTGAAGCAAAATTATTGCGTGCGGAATTTTGAAAAGGTTATGAGGAGGATGAGCAAAGACACAGGCATTCTGTAGCAGATGGGCTAGAGATTTCTGCTCACCATAATGACAGTGGGAAAGCATACAAGAAATTGAAACAAGTCTGCCGTGGTGATAGTTAAAGTTGGATTGTCTGGCATTTTAAATGAAAACTGATTACTTCACTTTAATTAGATTTTAAATCATTCTGAAATCACAACAGGATGGCTGCAAGATCAATCCATTCTTGACACAGTTCTTTCGGCAATTTATCCAATCTCCGTAGAACCTCCAACCATCGATGATATTATGCGCATATGCAGTAAACTCAAAGCTAGGAAAGCCATCGGATTTGACGGAATTCCTTTATATATCTTCAAATAAGGTCCCTCGCGGCTTACTGAAAACCTCTAGGGCATTATAACGGATTTCTGGACAACTGAGCAGTGCCCTGAAGATTGGCATCGTGCTATTATTATTCCTGTTCACAATAAAGGGTGTCAGCAAATACCTGCTAACTAGAGAGGAATCAGCTTACTTTGCATAGCTGCAAAAATTGCCACATCAGCGATAGTTGAAAGGATTTGCTTGGAGATGGATATAATCACACGTCTTAACCAAACTGGTTTTCCTCTTGGTTTGGGATGCGTTGATCAGATTTATGCGCTCCGGCGCATTCTGCAATTTCGGGCAAAGTTTTAGCGCCCTACTTATTTAGCATTCATAGACTACTCCTCAGCTTTTGACTCGCTGAATAGAAAGCGACTCTGGATAGCTATGTTGTATGACGGAACCCCGTTGAAACATGTTAATCTTACGTGCTCTGTACAAGAACTCAACTGCTGAAATCCATATTTGCAACAAATGCACTACAAAGCCGTTCGAACTTTGTATCCGTCAAGGCTGTATAGCTGCTCCGCTTTTGTTCAACTATACAATTGATGCTATATTTGCCAAGGTTTTTGGACAAATGGAAGGTTTGTATACTGGTAGAAAGTCCATCACAGGCTTAGAATACGCTGACGAAATGAAGATCAGCTGCAGCGTGCATTAGATTTCCTTGTGAAAGTTTCCGGTGAATATGGTCTGAAGATCAACCCAAAAAAATCAGTTATCATGTCGTCTCAAGCTCCTGATGCGAGGATTGTATTAGATGATGTTCTGCTCCCCAATGTAAAGGAATTTATGTATCTGGGCTTTTTCAATTACTTCTGACGGTGGTTCATCCAATGAAGTAAATCTTCGAATTTGTTTAGCTGCTGCTGCGTTTGGAAAACTTGCCAATGCACTTTGGAGACGAAAAAAACGTCAATCCAAAGACAAAGATGAACATTTGCTCTTTACTGGTTTGCACAGTGCTTTGTATGTGGCGGAAACCGCGACTCTTACAGGGTTAGAAGTCATGAAACTTAAAAAAATTGAGGCAAGATTTTACAGATATATTTGGCACAACACTCATTTTGCATCATTTGTATTAAGGGATTGGACAAAAAGATCGGTAACCGCCCAATTCGAGATGACCTCCAATTTCACGAACTTCCTTCTTTGGTATTGCAACAACGTAGACTGTGCTGGTTTGGACACGTTCTTCGTAAAAATTCTGATGCGATCTCACGTTTCGTAACTTTGACTTGTCCAAATGCCGATTGGAAAAAGGGGAAAGGTGGCCAGAAACGTACTTGGATGGATGCTGTTCGGGACTATTTTTACACAATCTTGGCTGGGACTTTATCTTGGAAACAATGGCAAAGTCGTTGGACTGGCATATCCCTACACGCCTCCGAAAATCGTGAATAGTGGAAAGGAATTATTCAGGATTCTATGAGAACTTGGAACTAATAAAGAGGTGGCTTTGCCACCAACTTTTATTATTATATTATTATATATAATAGGATATAAAGATTGTAATAATATGTATTCCTTTCTTAACAACAAAATGAATAGTTTACAAATTACAAGTGTGACTTTTGTTTAGTCAATGGAAAAGTTGCTCATTATAATTTAATATTGATTAACTAAATGGATGTGATTGGGAAACATTAGATATTATCTTCTAAATATTTTTATGTCATTCGACTTAAAATACAACTCACTTTTTAATAATGTATCGTCAACATCAATACATATTTTACAGAATTAATAATAATAATAATAAAGCCATCTAAGTATGGTTGCATTGCTGTATATAATTTTCGTTGCTTTATATTTTACAAAAATTGTACATTAGTCAACTCATAACCCTATAAAGCAATTTCTACGTTTTGTTTGATTTGACAATTTGCAGGAACCGATACTTTTCGTTATACGAAAACAACAACGGCTGTCGCCTACCCAAGTTACTCCACTAGCTTATTATTACATCATCAATGGGACCGTATTGCAATCGCCCGATTTGTTGGCTCTACTCAATTCGCGTTTGCTGACTACTGTCGTTGGATTGAAAAAGTTGTTGCAAGTAAATGGCATTTTTGATTGTCAATTTATTGAAGTTGGTTTGTTAGGTGCAATGCTACCATCTATCTAGGTACCATATGCATTCCTTGGGCTAAGACAAATAATCTGGACGAAAGATTGGGCGGCCTCGTCAATCTTTGTCAACAGTGGTAACGTCACAAGGATGCCCGTTTGCCAGACCAACAAACTTTGTTATTCTTTTACGTTTGCCATGCCATTGAAATCGATTATTTAATGTGGTGTACAAATATGGACATAGTAAAGAGGTGATTGTGTTATTAAGTTAGATGCTCACGATAGAATCTAGTAAGGCCAGGCGGCCAACGGAAAATTTGGACGGACATTGTAGCACGCGAAGTGAGTCTTTTTATTTATGCTAAGCCCCCCCCCACCGTCCAAATGAATTACTTAATTGGGCGTCCGTTGGCTTACCCTATGCAGCCAACCGAGATCGCTGCTGGAGGGGTTTAACTCGGGCGATGTAATTAACGTTTAATGTCAGCACACTTCGCAAGTGTTGCTCATTAAGTGCACATTGCAAAAGTTGATGTTTTTGCAGATGTTTTGATATTTGGACTATTCTGGGTGATAATAACCGGTGAGGGAAATGTTTATCCCTGTTGATGATGATGATGATCGAATCTAATATTTAGTTTTTACGTTTATTTTCTACCTCCAGACGTCCATTTTAGCGGATGAGTATAAGCATAGACAAAAAGTACTATAAAAGTGTATTCATATTTATCTAGACGTGTTTGGGTAAGAGAGACGACTCTAACAGGAAGTCAGACAACAGTCCATTTTTGTGAACAGCAACATTGTTGTTAAGGCACTTTATTGCCTACAAAAACATAAGCAATTTATTATTTTTCCTATTTCTACAGACCCTATCGTCGTGTTCTCGTTATCATCCGTCCGACGGCTCATATTCGTGGGACGATCCAAACACCCTACTGGGCTTGGAGTCCAGCGTAGAGCAATCCGATTATCACCAACAACGCGGCGGCGGCAACAGCAGTATCGGTGGTGGTGGTGGTGGTAGTAGTAGTAGTACTAGCAGCAGTAATCGACCTCAAATGGGCAATCTTTTTCAAGTTCAGCGAACCGATTTGTTATTGGCCGATTGGATGTCCCGATTTCCGATGCCATCGGAAACCAATTTTATGCAAACTGGTGCATCAAATCAAATGGCGGCTTCGACGTCTACTTTGGCTATATCGAGCGCGAATGCGACGACAACTACTACAACAGCAGTAAGTGTTTGGAAGTTTGAATGAATTCAGTTCGTTGATGTTGTTGTTGTTATTATTATTATTTAAAGCATTGGGTTCCCTTTATAATTCGAAAAAAAGAATAGAAGACGTAAACTGTGAGATGAATTATTCATTTTGTATATTCTCTTCAGTCACAAACATATAAAGAATCACTATATATATATATATATATATATATATACAAATATATGATGTAATTAACGTAATATTAATAACTACACATACATACACATGCGCAACATGTGTATGTTAAGGCCACGCTAAATTTAATGAAGTTACAAATTGTTTTTGTGCACACAGAATGGGTTTTAATGTGTGTGAATGTACACAGATTCAAGTGTTTTTAACAGTTTGAGAAGTTATCAACACTTTAAAACAATCATTAAAGTTAATTTGGTGTTTTGTTTGAACCAAGTGACGTGAAATTGACGAAGTTCACACAGTTGTGTTCTTTTGCTCGTTCAGATAAGCGACGAGTTGTCTGACCAATATATTTGTCACCGCAACTGCAAGTGAACTGAGAATTTGAGTAATGCATATAAAGTCTCAATTTCCAATGATAGTGATATTCCTGACTGTTCGTCCTCCACGTGGTGCATCCTGGACTAGATGCCCCTAGGCATCTAGACTAATAACAGCAGGGTCCGAGTGCACAGCGATGTAACTGGGCTTCCGCTACGGCGGGTGGGTGCGAACATACACCCAGGATACTTAAAAGGTATCTAAATGTATAAGTATATCATATGTATCCCTTGGGCTAAGGGTGATAACCCTTACCAAAAATCAGGCGGTCTTGTCAATCTTTGCGAACAGTGGCGACGTCACAAGAATGCCGTCTACCAGTCGAGAAACTCTGTTATTCCTCCACGTTTGTTACGCTTATCAAGCCATCGAAGTCGATCGTTTGTATGCCGTATAAATATAGGAAATAATGAAGAGGTAACCACGTCGCCAACCAAAATAAAATAATAATAATTATTATTATTATGAATAATATTGGATACACAAAGATGTTTTTACCAATTAGTGTGGGCTATGAAATTGGACAATGTAAATGCAAAAAAACGTTTCAATTAATAAATGCTTTTATAACGTGGTTGTAGAAAATCGCCATAATTTTTTTAATCCATTGAAACACAATAATAATAATAATAATAATTAGTGCAAAGCAAAACATTATAATGGGATACTAATAATTCTGAGCATTTGAGTAGTGCATAGATATTATTGACTATCACCTTTAGGTAGCGCATCTTGAATTAGGTGCGTCTAAGCACTTGGACTAACACTGTAGGGATCGAATGCACAGCGGTATTACTGGGTTTTTATTTTGGCGGATGGGTGTAAGTATATACTCGGGATACTTTACAGGTATCGTTATATGTATGCGTATACCATAGGTAGCCGTTGGGCTAAAGGAAATAATTGTGACAAAAATAAGGCGGTCTTGTGGATGTTTGCCAGTAGTGGCAGGTATGTAATATCCCAATGATTGTACAAGATAAACGACCACGCAGGTGGTGGAGCATCTTGTTCCATAGTAAAATGACGCAGAAGCTAAACTTTTGCCATTATATACCTCTCAAAACAATTTAATAAACCAATCAAAACAAACAGCCAATCAAGTGTGATTTTCAAAATTCTATGCCCACGTACTGTGCCATTTGTATATTCCTATAATAACTGATGTAATGACGGATATTATTCGATGATGCGTTACAAGGATGCTAATCATCCTGAGGAATTGAGTAATGCCTATAAAATTTCAATTTCCGATGATGGTGATATTCCTGATACTTAGAAGATATCTTAAGGTGTATATATGTATACCATATGTAGCCATTGGGCTAAGGGAGACAACCCTGACAAAAAATCAGGCGGTCTTGTCAATGTTTGCGGGCTATGGCGACGTCACAAGGATGCCGTCTACCAATCAAGAAACTGCGTTATTCTTTGACAATCGTTATGCATGTTAAACCATCGTAGTGGATCGTTTTTATAGCGTATTTATTATTATTATTATTACAAAACCTTTTGCTTTAAAAAAATGAGCATGGGGCAATAAGACAAGAATTACAGCAAAAATAACAACAAAAAAGTCTTATAATTCAAAGAGAACATGAGACAACCAAATGTTTCCACGTATTTGAACATTGTGCCAAACGTTTTACTTGATCCCATGAAACATACATTTTAATTAGATCTTCCCGAATAGTTCTTAGCCAAGTTTTCTGTGGTTTGCTAACCTTTCTTTTACCATTTACAACTGTCTATTCCAAAACCGTTCTTGCTGGTCTTTCGGGCGGTAAACGTAGAATTTGACCAAGTAATTGTCTTCGTCTAATTGTAATGATGTCATGGAGTGAACAAGAGTCAGTTTTTCTCATGATCTCATCATTTGAAATGTAATTGCGCCAGGTAATCTTTAAAATACTTCTAAGACACCGGCGTTGAAAAACATCTGCCATCTTATCAATCTTGTAACAATTACTCCTTGCCGCCAATCATTTGGAACTTGTTCATTATGCTATAT
Source organism: Cardicola forsteri (assembly GCA_025895645.1). Lineage (NCBI taxonomy): Eukaryota > Metazoa > Platyhelminthes > Trematoda > Strigeidida > Aporocotylidae > Cardicola > Cardicola forsteri. Next base: position 23,175 of record JAKXYG010000143.1, on the reverse strand, counting down.
AACATTAAATAAATGAGCAGGCTCACTTGCTACAACATCACCTCTATGTTTGAGCATCTCTGCAGTTATCTCATCATCATCATTATCATCATCGGGGATAAACATCCCCCACCGGTTATTATCACTCAGGGTAGTCCAAAAAACCAAAACGTCTGCAGTTATCTCGTCAAGTCCTCCTGCTTTATTGTTTTTCAACCTTTGAATTGTATCAATCACTTCGGTTACAGAAATGTCATCAATGCATATTTCTGGATTTTGAGTCATATTATTATTATTATCAAAATCTATGAGAGTATTTGGCATATGCTGATTAAGTACTTCTTTAAAATGTTCTACCCATCTAGATGATTGCTCCTCATTTGTTAGAAGCAAACGACCATCTTTTCCTTTGATTGGAATATCGGTGTTTTTTTGTAACTTCCGACAGTTGTTTTACAATTTTATACAGAGTCTTGGAATCATTTTTTGCTGCTGCCTTATCTGCTTTTCTGCATCTGCTTTTTAACCAATCATTCTTATTTTTGCGGCAGCTTTTTTAACAGCTTTATCTCAAGGTTCTCTCTTCCAAATATCAAATATTTTCCAAATAACATGGGATTGTTAGATTGATCTGTCATTTTGTTTTCTTTCAGATCAATGGAAGGATGACTACATCACCGAACCACAAATGAAATGAATGATGCGTCACATGGAAGAATGGAGTTATGGATACCATTATTATTGTTATTATTGAAACTACTCAAATCTTATTACCCCATGATTCAAACTCTTTTTTCTATTTCGTTTAGAATGAAATCATCTTTAAAGGAAAACTATATTGAATCGCTCGAAAGTTTTATCTTCTTACTAGATTATTATTGAGCAATTTTGAACGTGACTACTGTTTAATATTAAAATTATGCATTGTTGCATTTTTATATACAAACCCAGTTAGTATCTAGTTATTATTGAAAATCTGTTTTTGTTGTCAATCTTTTAGACAATAACGATGGAAGAAGACACAAACAAAAATGTGGCAAGTTCCGCCAAGATGTCTTCTCGAATGCACCAAATTTGCAGTGTTGGCATCGTTTCAGGGGATCGACGCCCATGGCCTATCGCAACCGCCGTCTATACCGACAGAAACTCCGCATTAAATTTATCGTTTGACTACTTGCTTTTTATAAGTAGTGCGTCGTAATATTATAATTTATTTTTCTACTTTTTCTTCCCAACTGGCTATTTGCAATAAAATGGGATAGTTATTGTTTTCAGACATGGCACTACATGAGTGCTGATCATATAAATTACAAGCTTTTTGTTTGTTTTTTTCACGAAATAAACACTGGACAATTAAATTGATCAGATTCACTATAAATATAAATTGACAAAGCCCAGGTTATTCACCTGTAGTTCAGTGGTTTAAGGCGCTGACCTGACATCGGATGGGGCAGTAGATGATAAAACCAACTCATGGGAAAAAGTTGCGAAAGAAGGAGCCAATAGGTGTCAGATAACCTTTTGTGTGAGTGTGTGATTACTCGGCAGTTGGGGGGATGGAAAAGTTTCAAAAAGTGTCACCAAATTTGCACGATGACGCAATACAAATCGGCATAGTGTTATGTAAATATTGATTTTTTTACCTTATATACATTTTCAAGGTCAAACAATCCCATTTTGATAGAAGAATGCACCAACGCGACTCACAGGTAGATGATAAAACCAACCAAGGGAAAACGTTGCGTAAAAAGGAACCAATAAGAGTTAGATAACCTATTGTGAGTGTGTGATCACTCGTAAGTTAGGGATGGAAAAGTTTCAAAAAAGTGTGACTAAATTTGCGCGATGACGCAATACAAATCGTATAGTGCTATGTAAATATTGATTTTTCCACCTTATATACATGTTTAAGGTCAAGCAATCCCCTTTTAATAGAATGCACTAACGTGACTCACATTGCTCACGAAGATTTGTAATGAGTTTTAATTACCTTGATTGGTTTTAATATGTTGCCTATAACTCTGTGGTCAGGTAAAGTGCCATGTTTTCTTCTCTTTAATGACGTCCTCCCATTGGTGCTAATGGTGGGATTCGAACGTGTCCGATCAAGTGCAGCCGAACGCTGTACTGCTAAACCACCCCAGCATGTCAGATGTATGTTTATCCACTATGGAATTAAGCCTACTAGCATTTCAGTCTCTAATATTAATTAAATGTCAATAATTGTTGCAAACATTCTGTGCCTTAAAAAGGAGCATGGGGGACACGACAAGATGACCGTGAACAGAAAAAGCAACAATTTAAAATTAACGCGTGCCAAAAGGATTTCATGAGTTTTGCCGAAGCATCCTGTTTGATTCCATAAAACGATCATTGTTAACTACAACTTTTTGTCGTCTACTCCATCCCTTTTTGTGCAATTATTAATTGGCTATTCAGTCATTTTATTGGTCTTTCGAAGGATAAACATAGGAATTTGACTGAATAATTTTCTGTTTAAGCACGGATTTTGAAAACCGATGTTTAAACCTCTTTTCTGTATTTACTCAACCCATCATTTGAGTTGTGCTACAAGTTTTTATCGTTGTTCGCCACAATAGCGTACTCTTATAGTTTCTCTAGTAATAAAGTTTTTTTACAAAGACCAGTTTGTCAACCTTGGCTCAAAGCCTCCTTTTTATTCAGACTTGGGACTAACTAGATTGGTTCATTACTGATTTTCTTTGAGCAAGTTGTTAATAAGTACAATTGTAATATATTATTACAAACGTTTTCGTTGTAGCAAGGAACGTCACTAAAATTAATTAAATTTCAAAATGTGAGCTCTTGTTTAACAACTTACTTATTTTTTATTAGTTATGTTTATGAGTGTTTTGAAAAAAGCGTATTTTTTTCAGCAAACCGAACGTAGGGTCGTATTTGTGTCGGTGGTGGGATTCGAACCGCAATGCCACCAAGGTCCAAATCGAGCGCTGTGCCGCTAGACCACCCCGGCAATTGGAATACTATTCATCGCGTTCCTATTGTTATTATAACACGTAGCTTTTAAAGTAGTCAATTATTCAAGATTGCATTAAGGTATTGATTAGGTCTAAATACACATTAAAATTTTATTTTAAACAAGAATAAATTAAAATAAATAACTCTTGTAATTCCATTTACTTTTTAACAATATTTTAGTATTGAAATGTTTATTAGGCAATAACTTATTTGTATATAATATTTAGTGTTCTATTTACGTTAACAATTAACGCCTATGCTGACCACTCTGTAATTATCGAGTAGAATACTCGTTAAATTAGTGATACGTAGTTATGGCTTCAAATCTATACCACCAACAAATGCGGGTCTACGTTCGGCTTTACTAAAACTGTCCTACTGAAAAAAGCATTCAAAGTATATTTCTTTATCTTATACTAAGTGCATTTTAATACACCGTTTTTACTGGTATTTTTTAGCAGTAATAACTTGCTAATTCTACGTGTAAAACGTCCTTGTGTTTAAATCCAACTTACTAACTTTTAGGTAGAGTGCACAATCTAAATGAATCTAATAAGAATAACATACATATTTAGTTTAATGTGAATTAAATTTAATAATAATTGCCATCTTTTTTCAGTTAAAGTTAAGGTTTTTATTTTTGTAAAACATTTTACTGAAGGACCGGCAATAGAAGAAATAGTACAGTGTAACAAATGGTACACATATACATTAAGCTACCTTTTAAGTTTGCTAAGTGTAGGCTTGTACCCACCCTCCTGCTCTTATTAGTCTAGATGCTTGTATGCACCTAATCCAGAATGCACCACATGGAAAAGAACAATTAGGAATTGGGATTTTACAGACATTACTCTATCCTTAAGATTATTAGCAAGGCAATAGATGTGCACTGATCATTATTACAATTATTATTAGTAACAGGTGATCTAGCGGTACGGTGTAATTTGAGGCTTATGAAAAGACATGAGTTTGATCCCCCAATGCGGGCCCACGTTGGGTTTTCCCTAAAATATCTACTTTTTACAGAGGCCAGGTCGCTAACTTTGGGCTCAAAGTCTCCTCCTTTATTTTAATTGAAAATTGACCAAGTTGGTTTATTTTTCATCCTGTCTGGGCGGAGTTAACTATTGTCATGAGGCAAAACGTGTTCAATAAATTTGACAAGTTGTGTCTTAATTGCGATTATGACTTTATTCATTTATATGGTTAGTGCCTACGTTACCTCTTCATTATATTCATATTTGTGCGGTACAATAAATGATCGACTTTGATGGCTTCATATGTAAGTATAACAAAGTTTCTGGGACGGTAGACGGCATTCCTGTGACGGCGCCACTGTTCACAAAGATTGACGAGGACGCCTGAATTTTTGTCAGGGTTATCTTCCTCAACCCAAGAGCTACATATAGTATACCTTAAGTATCCTCGGTGTATGCTTGCACCCGCCCGCGAAAGCGGAAGCCCAGTTATACCGATGTGCATTGGATCTCTGCTGTTATTAGTCTAGGTGTCTGTAGACACCCAGCTCAGGATGCACCACGTTGAGGAGGAACAGTCAGGAATATCACCATCATTTGGAAATTGAAACTTTATAAGCATTAGTCAAATTCTCAGGATCATGAATTAAATCTTTTACAATGACAACTTTTGAACTTCAACCTTCTGACACATCAATCTTCCTTTTCTGGACTAGTTCTTGGTTCGAATACCAATTATGTCGATAATTTGAGTAATACTCAATTCCGAACTGTCACTTTTAAGCGGTGCATCCTGGATTTGATGCATCCAAACCCATAAACTAATACCAACTGGGTTTCCGCTTTGATGGAAGGATATTCAAGCGTATACCATATACAGGCTTTGGACTAAGGAAGATAACCCTGACAAAAAATCGTCAACAAACTTCCCAATACCTCTACGTTTGCTATTGCTATCTACTATATAACAAGCTGTGCAAATATGAAAATAACACAAAGGTAACTAGAGACTACCAGCTGCAATGGAAATGAATAAATAAATAATTCGGATTGGCATTTTTGTAAAACTAATTTTTCAATTTCAAAATGGGATTAAATGGGATTTCTATTCGCATCTATCCAACTTTGTTTACATTATCACTTTCTTTTCAATAGGGTTTGTTTCATTGTATTTTTTTTTTGAAGAAGAAAAAAGAAACGAATTACATATATCAAAAGTGTTTGTCGAAAGGGGACATACACACACATGTGACAACTAACCCTCATTTCCTTTAAGGTCAACTTTGTTCACACGTGTTTGAAAAAGTTTTTTTTTGTTAATCAGTTGATGGGGTCGAGGTGTTGCAATATTTTGCAAATATAATAATTATTATTCAACAATTTTTCCATAAATTTGTCATTATCGAAACAAAAATAAGTATTGTAAATAATAGGGGTGTTGGTTTCATTTATACTACTAATCAAATATCATAGTCGGCATATTCAAATTGTGTTACTAGGCCTTTTTTCGCTATAAACTTAACCAACATTTAAAATTGTCAACACTTTTTGTTTAATTTCTTATAGGATGCTAATGATCCTGAGGATTTGAATAATTATTATGAAGTCTCAATTGCCAGTGATGGTAATATTCACAACTTTTTCTCCTCCACGTGATACATCCTGAACGAGGCGCTAACAGGAGTAGAGACTAATAACAGCTGGGTTCAAATACACAACGGTATAACTGGGTTTTTGCTAGACTCCTTTTCAATGCTAGCCCAAGATATTTAAAAACTATCTCAAGGTATCCGGTTAGGTTTGAGGACCCGTCAACCGCCGTCAATCCTTGATTCTCCCGTATACAGTGGGTAACGAAATTGAATCCTATATTGACTTACTATGATATTTAAGAAGATTTAGCACTTTTTACTCATCTTAGATATATCTAACACTTATTAATCAATACCTTAAATAAAACAACAATTTAAGTGACATTCACTTCTGAATATCAGATTATCACGGTACCAATAAAATCTTTTAAAACTCAATTTTTCATAACATAAATCATATTCTCCACAAGTAATACGTTATTTTACAACTTGTTAACCTAGCTTTAAAAAAAAACCCAAAACAAAATTAGCAACGTTTAAATCCGTTTAAATGTACAAAAGTGGGGTTTTTACTCAATATGGTTTTTACAATTTAAATCAATTAAACCTGTTCTAAATGGTACGTCATACTAAAAAAACACACTACCAGTTCTAAAGTGTACTCTAAAGCATAATTTTGAACAAGATTTCACTGCTCTGAAGCATTTAATTAAAATAACAACTAAAATAATTTGTCAAAATGTTTTTGTAAATTTCTTACAATTTAAACAATGGTTAGTATAAATCCACATCGGTAAGTTCAGACATTTTATCGCAACACCGATGTAGACAAGACACGTATGCAACTTATTTTACAGAATATATGTCATCTCTAATACAATCTACATCTTAAATGACCTGGAAATGTTGAATCCGAAATTCGTACAATCAGCACACACATTTTTCAATTTGTCTTCTTCTAGAATTATAAAAAAGCAGTGAAAACTTGTTCGAAATCATGCTCCAGGATACACTTTAGAATTGGTGGGCATCGGGGTTCGAGTCCCACCACCGGTCCACTAAAATGTGGGATCACACTCGGCTTCGCCAAAATGTCGCCACTACTGAAAGATGCGTTTCTCGTAAAACGTTCAAAGTAACAAACATAAAACAAGACAGAAACAAAACTTACCATTTTATACATGTTTGATCTATTATTATTATTATTATTATTATTATTATTATTATTATTATTATTATTATTATTAATATTATTATTATTATTATATTATTATTATTATTATTACTATTATTATTATTATTATTACTATTATTATTTTTATATTATTATTATTATTATTATTATTATTACTATTATTATTATTATTATTACTATTATTATTTTTATTATTATTATTATTGTCATTATTATCGTTATTATTATTATTATTATTATTGTTATTATTATTATTATTATTATTATTATTATTATTATTATTATTATTATTATTATTATTATTATTATTATTATTATTATTATTATTATTATGATTATTGTTATTATTATTATTATTATTACTATTATTATTATTATTACTATTATTATTATTATTATTATTATTATTATTATTATTACTATTACTATGGTTACTTTTTTTTTAACTTATTTTATAAAATATATGTCATCTCTAATAAAGTCCACATCATACATGACTCTGAAATATTAAGTCCAAAATTTGTAAAATCAATACACACTTTTTCAATTTGTCTGTATCTAAAATTATAAAAAAGACGTGAAATCTTGTTTAAAATCATGGCACTAAAGCTATTTTGTAAAGCAACCACTATTATTATTATTATTATTATTATTATTATTATTATTATTATTATTATTATTATTATTATTATTATCATTATTATTATTATTATTATTATTATTATTATTATTATTATTATTATTATTATTATTATTATTATTATTATTATTAAAAAGTGAAATCAATAATCAATACTTGCAGCTAGTTTGTCTATATAGATATCTACAATTTTGGAACTGCAGTACCGTTCGGTCATCCAATCTTATACAGGAAATCCATCCATTGCCAAATAAGTGACTTTACACAAGTAATCATTACTGCTAGGATATTAATCATCCTGAGGATTTAATTAATGCTTATAAATTATCGATTTCCAATAATGGTGATAATCCTCCAAATGGTGCATCCTGGACTAGGTGCCTATAGGCACCTAGACTAATAACAGCAGGGACCGAATGCACAGCGGTATAACTGGGTTTTAGCTACGGCGGGTGGGTGCGAGCATACACCCAAGATACTTAAAATGTATCTAAAGATATACATATACCATATGTACCCGTTGGGTTAAGGGAGATAACCCTGACAAAAAATCAGGCAGCCTCGTCAATTTTTGAAAACAGTGGCGACGTCACAAAGATGCCGTCTACTAAACAGGAAACTTCGTCATTGTTCTACGTGTGTTACGCTTATCAAGGCATCGAAGTCGATCGTTTGCTATGTCGTATAAATATGGAAAATAATGAAGAGGTAACCACATTACCAGCCAAAATAAAAAAAATTTAGAATATTATTTTTTATTATTTCAAAACCCTTTCATTCCAAAAAGCATGAAGCAACAAGATTCTTCCATATAATTCTACATTAAATGTGTGGCTTTAAAGATATTACCCATCGAACATGGAAATTCTAGTCCAATTTCCTCTAAACTCACAATCATGCTGCTTTTATCATTTCTTTACCATCGTTTAATAAAATAGCGTCCTCTTGTTGTATTTTTAGCCATATTACGTTCTTACAGAAAACGGGTTGCTAATTATAGAAAAACAACAACAAAGTCTCATTGGTCCCCTTTTGCATTGTTTCCGTGGCAGTATAAATGTTTTACAGAGACCGGATTGCTCATGTTGTTCTCGAACCATTCTCCTTTCTCGACTGGACTTAGAAACGGGCTACGGTAGAGTTAGATGTAAATGGCTACAAGTTCGATTCTTACCACCGGCACTAAGTGCGGGCCCTTATTCAGCTTTGACAAATTTTCATTTTGAAAAAAATGTTTCCCGTAAAAATTAAACTAAAAAATCAATTTATTATTCAAGTAAGTGTGACAATTTTAAAATAAAAATAATATCTTAAAAACCCATTAATAAATATAAACCTGGCAGTATGCAAAGATATATATGGTAAAGTCCTAGTGAAAGGGTTCTCTTGCTTGCTGGGGTGGTCTAGCGGTGGGCATCGACGTTCGAATCCCACTACCGGCACTAAAATGCGGGCCCACACGCGTTTGGCTTCGCTAAAATGCCCACTACTGAAAAATGTTTCCAGTAAAACATTCAAAGTAACAAACATTAAATAAAATAACTAATAAATAAACCGATTGTAACGTAGCAGCATTTGAGGACACTGAACAATTAGAATTGATCAGATTCACTATAAATAATAAATTTACAGGGTCAAGTTTAACCAATCGCAGCTCAGTGGTTTAAAGCGCCGGCTTGACACCAGATAGGGTGTGAATTCAAGTTCGTGTGTGTGTGTGTGTGTAAAACTTATAAGGTATGCGCTGTTGACAATTTCAAATAATGATAAAACAGCTGTTCAGTTCTCCTGGTTGACTTACAATTAAGTGGATTTATTATTCAAGTGAATCTGACCATTCTAAAATAAGCCCATTGATAAAATAATAACTATTATCATAAAATCAGCATTCAAAATAATTAATTGTTTATAATAGCAATAGTCAAATGATTACACAACAATATGAAAATCCTGATAAGTTTAATTTTTCAATTTACATTTAATTTCTCCTTGAAATCAATAAAAAGGTTAAATTTAACTAAAATAACACTCCCCCTATGCATATTAATTCATTTACAGCCAATCGCAATCGACTGCCAATTATCCAATGAGCTTTGACTATTTTTATTCCATTCAATGGATAGAAAGAAAAATGTCAGCAAAAATAACAGTCGCGCGACATATAATAAATCTGACGTCATTTTAGGAATTACTTTTTCCACAACAACATCGACAACAACAAAAAACGAACTTTGTTTGGGGGACAGACAGACAGACAACGGGAAATACATTTGCCAACGTGAACATTGCTCAGTCAAATCGATATATGCAATATGGCTACTTTCATTAATTTGCTCGTTACATTGGACTAGGAAAGGATGTATTCAATAGTTGTATTCAATGGCTGAATTGAATGGATTGGATTGTATGAATAGTCATCAAATGGTCAGGGATGATGATGAATCTTATTTATCGAAATTGAAATTTTTGCATTCAGAACAACACTGTGTCAACCTAGGATTGTATCGTATGGAAAATAGTAAGTGTGTTATTATTATTATAACAAGAATAAATAATAATAATAATAATAATTAAACTACCTTTAAATGGAAGAGGTTTAAGTTGTTTTTCTTCTTATTCTCCTTCTTACAATTACTATGATTATGATTATAATTATTGTTATTATTAGTATTATTATTGTTATTGTTATTATTATTATTATTGTTATTATTATTATTATTGTTATTACTATTATTATTGTTATTATTATTATTATTGTTACTATTATTATTATTGTTATTATTATTTTATTATTATTATTATTATTATCTTATTATTATTATTTTTAATTATTATTATTTTAATAATAATAATAATAATTATTATTATTATAACAAGAATAAACAATGATAATAATAATAATAATTAAACTACCTTTAAATGGAAGAAGTTTATGTTATTTTTCTTTTTATTCTCCTTCTTACAATTACTATGATTATGATTATGATTATTGTTATTATTATTATTGTTATTGTTATTATTATTAGTTTATTATTATTATTATTATTTTTAAATTATTATTATTATTTTTAAATTATTATTATTATTATTATTATTATTATTATTATTATTATTATTATTATTATTATTTATTATTATTATTATTATTATTATTATTATAACAAGAATAAGCAATAACAATAATTATTATTAAACTACCTTTAAATGGAAGAGGGTTATGTTATTTTTCTTCTTATTTTCCTTACAATTATTATTATTATTATTATTATTGTTGTTGTTGTTGTTGTTGTTATTATTTAAAATCCTTTCGTCCTGAAAGACGCAAGTTTATTCTATAGGACTGTACATTACATTTTCGGCTTTGAAGATCGTGCGTATGGAAGATTGAAATTCTATTCGTATTCTGCCCAATGTCGTTATCGCTATCACATGCTGCCTTCATTTCTTTGCCATAGTTTGATAAAATGACGTCATCTTGTTGTTTCTCCAGCAACATTAACTTTTTATTGATTGCTACCTTCTTAATCAAACCCTCCTCCTTTCTCAACCAGACTTGTGACCGCCCATAATGGTGTTAAAGTATGAATGCAACTCACGAATTATGAAAATGTGACTTTTGTTTATTCAAAGGAAAAAGAGATGATTATTAATAAGTCTTTATAATTTCAGTTGGCTGCACATTTTCATTGTAAATGACATAACGCAATACTTTATGAAAAGTACATAGTGAACGAGTAAGTAGACGTTGTACGATGATCGAATCCAATACGCGTTAATCAGCCATGTTTTGTTTGCCCACATCGATTGTTATAACAGAAAGTAAACAAACTAAAACCAGGGTCGTTTATTCTGTTAACTCAATGCATCGCCAATTAAACAAACTACACTATTTAAACTAGCAAGTGAATACAGCTCATAAATAACAAAAATGTGATGTTCGTTTGCTTGAAGAAAAAAGTCGATAATCATAATAATCATTAACGCTTAATTAAATGGTCATCAGTGCAACATATTAAAAAGTGGATAGCCAAATTAATAAATCTTCCCAATTCAAACTTGCCACACTTATATTGTATATTGTTTGAGTCTTATTTTCTAAAATGTTCCATAAAGAAAGACTGGAGTTGTTTTTGTGTTTTAAATACTGACAATTAATTTAATACTGAACAGTGCTCAACGAAGATAATACAAAGTTATAACGAGTTCAAAATCAAGTGACATGAAGGAAAATTAATTCTTATTTCAATCATTGTAACGATTTTTAAAAATGGGTGTGACATTTCAGGGATTGTAAATCCCACGCAACGCAAATCTTTTGCTGTGTTAAATGTCTACTTTGAATGGAAAATTGCCGGTTCAAACTAATTCGTAATTGTGAAACTAGAACCAATCAACTACAACGGTACTACTACTGATTTTATTTTTGTGTAAACTGCTAAAAAACCGTTTACTTTAATAAATCGTTGAATAAGTGTAAATAAACACATATATATCTGTGTAAATAGCAAAATTGGTGCAAAATGCTATTCTATTTTGTGTTTGGAGAAAATTCAGTCCCAAGCCTGGATAAAGGATAAGGGTTTGAGCGCACCAAGGTTAGCACCCTGGCCTATGTTAAAAAACCTATATATTACTACAGTAACAATAAGGAGACACCCATTCTGGCGAACAACGGCAAAGAAGTGATCACACGACCAAGTGACAAGGTTGGGTAAAAACCAAAAAGAATTAACTTGGCCAAATTGTACATTTACCGTCCAAAAAACTAATTGATGATGGTAGAAGGAAGGTTTGGGGTAGACCACAAAAATATTGACTAAGAATCATTGGGGAAGATTTAACTGAAATAAATGTCTCATGAGGGGATCATACTGAAACTTTTGGCAATATGTTCAAACACACATGGTTGTTGTTATTTGTGCTCCATGTTTGTTTTAAAGCAACAGTGTTTGTAATAGTATTGATGCAATTACCAACAATATCGAAAGTTTGTTATTTAAATTTTCAAATACTTATATTTTAAAAATATTTATTTAAAAACTAAATATTAAAAAATATTAATTAATTCTTTTTTATTTAAATCAAAAATTTCTATTATGAGTTACAGGGTCTAAAATGGTACTTGTCAGTAAACTTTTATTTTTCAATTTTTGCTGTTTTAACTTGAAAGTTATATTTTTTTCAACAAAGTAATTATGGTAAAATAATATGGACTATCAATACTTAAAGTTAATTGTTTATTCACTTTTTTATAATTATAAATGGTTAAGTGCCTTGGAATTTTTGGATAAATTGCATTCAAGTGGGTAAATGGTAATAGTTACACTTAAAAATTTTATACATATTAAGTTAATAACATAAAATGATGTCTGTTTTGTATATATGTACATATTTCATAATATAATTTATTTTTAAGCAAATAACGTAGTAGTTTTTTCATGTTGTCGAAATGTGTAAATTCTGGGTTTTTGGTCTAAGCGTAAATTTGATAGCTATTTGTAAAAAGGAAATATTTTTAGTGTTTTGAATATTCGTATTTACAATGTGATGTTTAATGCTTATTTTAGTAAAACGTTGATGTGCCTAATATGCTTAAGTGATGTAAGGAAAGTCAATCAATTTTAATGTGCTAATTTTGACAGCTCCTATTTTAGCCCCTGTAACAACAAAAATGCGTAAATTGCATTTAGAAATGCTGTTTGTATGAGTACTGTTTTTAAATGTGCTTTTTATCCTGATTCGATATTTTAACATAAATATTTTTAAGTTAATATAAATGAACTATTATTATTATTATTATTAAGCTTAATATCTCACTAGAGATACATTCAGCGTAAAATACATTTTTACCATCAATATAAAAAAGTATTAGTACTTAACACTATTTTTAATTCTCAATATTTATTTTTACGAAAAAACAATTGGACATAACAAATAAATTTAGATTTAATACTCTTATAAATCTTTGAAATGGTAGTATAATGCAAAATTCTGGAATGTTTATGATCATGAGGATTTGAGTAATGCTATAATAGTGATATGGATAAATGTTTCACCTCCATGTGGTGCATCGTGGACTGTGTCAACAGGTATCTAGATTAATAACTGCAGGGACTAAGTGCATAGCAATATAATTGGGCTTTCACTGGATATTAACAAACACCCAAAATGCTTAAAAGTTATGTCAAAGTGACTATTTACCATATATAGCCTCGTCAATTCCTGTAAACTGTAGAGTCATCGCAAGGAAGCGGTTTTCTAGTCGGAAAACTTCATGTTATCTTCCATGTTTGTTTCGCATCCAACAATCTTTTCGTATAGGAATTCGAAAAGCTATTCAAACTGGGAGTTAATGAAGAGGTATCTCACCCACTAACTTATGATATTTATGCTATATTAAAGTGAGATTGTGTTTACTAGAGATTGTATTATGTTGCAATTAGGTCAAAAATGAATGTGCATTTGATATAAATATCAACAATTAGTCATTGTTTATTTTTAATAGAATTAAGCACACAAATTAATAATATAACCATGGTTACAAAAATTATGTAGCTTCAACTTATTATCCACATTTATAAGGAAGTCGCTTTAAAATGTGCTTTCTATTCAGCAACGATTGAGTACTTTGCATTATTTTTAGTTCTCAATATTTGTTTTTACGAAAAAACAAACGGACATGACACATTAATTTAGAGTCGATACTCTTGTAAATTTTTGCCTCAATTTTTGAAATGGCTGTAAATAAAAGTTGAAATTAAACTCTTAACAGCCGCAATTTATTTAATTTTATTTACTGTTTATTGCTTTGAATGTTTGACGAGAAACATCTTTCAACAGTGGACATTTAGCGAAGCCAAACGTGGATCTGCACTTTAGTGCCGGTGGTGGGAATCAAACCCATGTTCACCACTAGACCAACTCGGCAAACAAGTAAAATCTGTTCTCAATTTATTATTATTTTATTACACTTTTCATGCTTGCTTTAAACAAGCGCTCAAATTGTGTATAAAATTGTTAACAAATTGTTACAAGTCCTTAGACAACTTGAAAATTACGTACACCATCATCATTATTGTCATCGGGGATAAACATCCCCCAACAGCCACACACACATGCACATATGTTGGTGGTAGAGTCAGCTCTTCATTAATTCCAACTTTCAATAGCTTCTCAAATGTGAATTGAACTTGGAGAAATAAATAAAGTTTCTTAGTTTGAATAATGCTAGCTTGAGACGATCTGTTTTAGGGTTGACGCCGGTTGACGGATCCACAAGCCTAACCAGTTACATATAGTAAATAGTTACTATGAGATACGTTTTAGCATCTATTCACTAAACGGCAATTTAGTGAAAGCCCAGTTATAATGCTGTGCACTCTTCGGTCTCTGCTGTTATTAGTCTACATCCCTAGAAGTACGTATTCCAGGATGCACCACGTAGAGGATGAACAGTCGAATATTACCATTATCATTATTGACATTCCACCAGCCGCAAAATTTTAATTTAACTAATTAATTAATGGTTAGTAAAAACAGTTGAACAATATGTAAAAAATAAGCTTTATGTAATTGTAATATATACGTACCGTTAAAGTCTTGTTTTGTTGCAAGCGGGAAAATAGAAATCGAATAGGTGGTTTACGTTTGAAACGTATATCAATGATCGTACTCGTCATTATTCGTTTTGTTAATTATTGGTTGTTGTACGAATAACACATTGAAAAACTATATTATTTTACTTTATATTCGAAATGTACCTCAACTGAACTATTGAGGGTAATAATACGATGCATTACATAAAAAACACAATATAATAGATTATTAATTGTTATTGTTTTCCTTTATTAATTCTAAACATGATGTATTTTGTTTTAAAAATATTATTATTATTAACTTGTTCAATAAAATTAAGTTACTATTTATAACAATAATAATCATATTATAATTAACTAGTTTTCTTTCATATCCTATCTTACTTGTTCATTAAAATTTAATTATATTATTATTATTATCATTATTATTATTATTATTATTATTATTATTATTATTATTATTATTATTATTATTATTATTATTATTATTATCATTATTATTATCATTATTTATTATTATTATTATTATTATTATTATTATTATTATTATTATTATTATTATCATTATTATTATTATTATTTATTATTATTATTATCATTATTATTATCATTATTTATTATTATTATTATTATTATTATTATTATTATTATTATTATTATTATTATTATTATTAATATTAGGTGCATTGCAGGTAAAGAATGATAATAATAATAATAATAATAGTATAACATAACATAGCATAAGTTGGTGGCAGAGCCACCTCTTCATTAATTCCAAGTTTGAATAGCTTCTGGAATTCCTAGACGAAAAGGTTGTCAAATGTAAATGGAACTTGGGTAGAATAAATGAAGTTTTTATTGGCTAGAAAACCGCTTCCTTGCAACGACGCCAGTGTTTACAGGAATTGGCGGGGCGATCTTTTCTAGGGCTAACCGGATTGGCAAGCCTAACCTAAAATAAATATTTCCAACTATTAACAACTACTTGACATTATTTTTAATGCTTAATATTTTTTTTTGCAAAAAAACAAAACAATCTGACATGATAAATTAACTGAGATGAATTTTTTTAAAGATTATTATTTCTTTTTTTGTGGGCAAGACAGTTGTTATATGTGAGTATGATTTGAATTTGTGCACACCATTTATGTATTCCATTGAACTGTTTGTTTTATTTTAGAGTTGTTCTATTAGAATTGTCAGATTCACTTGAATTATAAATCCACTTGGTTTTTAAGTTAACGAGAAGTACTGTACATCTGTTTTATCCTTACATTTAGAATTATCAGCAGTGCATACCTTTCAAGTTTTACACACACACACACACATGAACTTGAAAATCCTATTGGTCAACCTCCATGAGTGAGTGTGAGTCGCGTTGGTGCATTCTTCTATCAAAAGGGGATTGTTTGACATTGAACATGTATATAAGGTGGAAAAATCAATATTTACATAACACTATACCGATTTGTATTGCGCCATCGTGCAAATTTGGTGATACTTTTTGAAACTTTTCCATCCCCCCAACTGTCGAGTAATTACACACACTCACACAAAAGGTTATCTGACACCTATTGGCTCCTTTTTTCGCAACTTTTTCCCATGAGTTGGTTTTATCATCTACCGCCCCATCCGATGTCAATCAGCGCCTTAAACTACTGAACTACAGTGAATAACCTGGGCTTTGTCAATTTATTATTTATAGTGAATCTGATCAATTCTAATTGTCCAGTGTTTATTTTGCGTTGAAAATTGTTCATATTGAAATTGTATTCGGATTTTTCCCAAATCCCATTATTGTTGGTCGTACTTTAATAATCGCATGCTATCCTTGTGAACAATATTAATTTTTGTCCAGAAGCCAAGTGCACAAGTCTTTCTCCTTTCCCAATCGAACTTTAACATTGACTGGCCTACTTAATTTTCAATATTGGGGTAGTTTGTTGAAACGGTAACCGCTTCAGTATTCTTTAACAACATGCATGGAAAAAAAACGCTTAATGATGTAAAGATCAAAAAGAAATAAATTTAAAAATGAAGTGATTGAGCCGATTGCAAAGAAAAGGGTTTGCGGCAGAAAGGATATTGGGAAGGCAACTGTTTATTCGACGTCAAAACTGTACGATGGTTACAATGCTTTATGGTGGTGCCTATACACAACCGAATGGATGAAACTGGCTGGAAACAGCAACTTCTGGTTGACAGAAGGAACAAGACGAATAGAGATTGAACTTTGGGCAAAAATGGAATAACAAGATAAATTATCAACTTTGTAGAATTATACGAATTAAAAAAAGTTGATGCTTTAAAAAATGGCTAAAATATTGTCAAGTTTTGTTCCATTAGGTTCTCCTGTTTCTAAGACAAATGTCAAAAATACTAGAACGTTTGGCTTTACTACATAACGTAACTTATTTTCATTTCTTTTTTAAAAAAATTTAATTTTTAAAATTATTATTACAATTATTAATATTATTATTATTATTATTATTATTATTATTATTATTATTATTATTATTATTATTATTATTATTATTATTATTATTATTATTATTATTATTATTATTATTATTATTATTATTATTATTATTGTTATTATTATTATTTTATTAATATTATTACTATTATTATTATTATTACTACTATTATTTTTAATTATTATTGCTATTATTTTAATATATTATTACTATTATTACTGACACTATTATTACTATTACTATTATTAATATTACTATTATTATTACTATTACTATTATTATTATTATTATTATTGTTATTATTATTATTAGTAGTAGTAGTAGTAGTAATAATAATGATCAAATTGTCATTATTAGTTTTATTATTATTAATAATAATAATAATAGTAACACGAATAAGATAGACAATAATATAAGTAATAACAGTAGTAATAATAATTATTATAATTATAATTATTACTATTAAATTGTGTAAAACTGATTCATCGTGTCCAGATAAGAATAACGTCAACACAAAGCCATTTCCAATTGAAAAAATAAAGTCGACGTCTCATCGTGTTGCGCTGCATCAACTGTTGGATGTACCATGCGACCATCACCTGATGCCAAATGGCTCATCGACGAATCTGTTGCTAGTCGATAAGGACGGCAGACCTTTCAATTTAAAAGACATTGAGGTACGTTTGCTGCAATGTGTGTGTGTGGGCATCCAAATGAGGCACAACAGTGAAAATCAAACGGTTTAATTGATTTGTATAGCATACCTAATTGCTGTATGAATAGGATAAATAAAATTCTTTAGCTAGAGGACCGCTTCCTTGTGACGACACCGGTGTTCAAGAAAATTGACGAAGCCATTTTTTTTGCGGGGGGGGGAATTGGCAGTTGACATCAGTTGACAGATTTGCAAGCCTAGTCGGCTATACATGATAAATGAATATCTTGAGATATCTTTTAAGTATCTTGGGTGTATGCTAGCATCTACTCACTAAGCGGGAAGTCCTGTAAAAGCCCAATTTTATCCCTATACACACAGTCCCTGCTGTTATTAATCTAGAAGCCTGTCGGCACTTAGTTCAAGATGCACTATCTGGACGAGGAACAGCCAGGAATATCGTCATTATTAAAATGTGAAACTTTACAAGCAATTACTCAAATTATCAAGATCATTAGCATTTCAATCAATACTGTCTTATTTACAACGTTGGTGTAATTTTTAACTGGAACGGCTTCTATAACATAATATATATTTAATAAACCGATTATTCCTATTGATCTTTAAACGCATTTTTCATAATGTTTGATTGTATATAATTATATCTAAACACTGAATAATAAAAAAGAACAACCGTAAAAGTATACACTAAGCTTCTTTAAAGTAATGATTTCATCGATTGCATTATTTTCATTTAAATTTAAAATTTATTAATTCTATTTTAATAAATCAACTTAAAAAAAGATGTTTAAATTATTTTTTTATTATGCAAAATTAATTAAACTAATTTACTTGAATAAATTGATAAAGATTCAACGTTAAATTTAAAAATGAAATATCGATTTATTGAGTTTAATTGCTTAATTGAAAATATATGCAGTTGCAACTACATTGTTTATAATTTGACAACTAAATAATACCATTAAGTAAAATTAATAATAATAATAATAATAATAATAATAATAATACTAGTAATAATAATAATAATAATAATAATAATAATAATTAGTAATAATAGTAATAATAATAATAGTAATAATAATAATAGTAATAATAATAATAATAGTAATAATAATAATAATAGTAATAATAATAATAATAATAATAGGAATAATAATTATTATAATTAATATAAGATAGTAATAATAATTATAAGACATAATTTAATATTAATAATAATAATAGTAATAATAGTAATAGTAGTAATAATAATAATAGTAGTAGTAGTAATAATAATAGTAATAATAATAATAGTAATAATAATAATAATAGTAATAATAATAATAGTAATAATAATAATACTAGTAATAATAAATAATAATAATAATAATAATAATAATAGTAATAATAGTAATAATAATAACAATAGTAATAATAATAATAGTAATAATAATAATAGTAATAATAATAATAATAGTAATAATAATAATAATAATAGGAATAATAATTATTATAATTACTATAGTGATAGTAATAATAATTATAAGACATAATTTAATATTAATAATAATAATAGTAATAATAGTAATAGTAGTAATAATAATAATAATAGTAGTAGTAATAATAATAATAATAATAATAATAATAATAATAATAATAATAATAATAATAATATTAATGACAATAGCAAATAAAAATATAAAAAGACGTAAACTGTGAGATGAATTCATTTCGTATATTTTCGTCAGCCACAAGCATATATATACACGAAATGAATTCATTTCACAGTTTACGTCTTCTTATGTTTTTATTTAGTATTATAAAAGGAACCCGATGTTCTAAAATACTGATAATAACAATTTTTAAAATAATAATAATAATAATAATTTAAAATAAAATTACGTAGTTGCCAACCGGATTTTTGCCAAAAATTAAAAAAATATATAAAAAAAAATCCAATATTTGTCGTTTTTCAAAATGTGCCTTTTGTTTTGTCAACAACAACAACATATAAATTGACTTGACGAAAAGGTCATACTGCATACAGCCAAATGATTTTCAATCAATCGAGAAAACGAAAAAGCAAACAAAACAAAAGCACGTTTAATGATGAATAGTTTTTTTAAAAAATAAGGAGAAAAAAATACCATTGAGTTGTATCCTGCTCTAAAAAATAATTTAAATTTCCGCTCTTCAATCTTTTGAAAAATAGTTATCGATTTTGTAATAAATTATTTTTTGTTTAGGAGCAAATATTGGAATTGGTTTTTTTTTCCCCAGTTTGAATAAAAGAAATCCGATTTGAGTGGATTAGCAATAATTCAATGTAGCCAGTTTCAAGTCTGAATAAAGGAGGAGGGTTTGAGCGCGCAAGGTTGGCAACCTGGCCTAGTGTAAAAAATGTATACTGCTACGGAAACAATTAAGAAGACGCTATTACGCCAAACAATGGCAAAGAAGTGATCGCACGTATCTGGATGACCAGAGTTACACAAATAACAGGGTTGAGTAAAAGCCGAAAAGAAACTCAATTTTCGATTTGCAGAATCTTCAATGCCAAAACTTTAACCAGTGTTGAGACGTGGAATGTATATTATTTATAAAGAACACTAATAAATTTATAAACTCTAAATTTAAAATGTTTTATGTATCTTTATAGGTAATAGAATTATTGTAGTTGAGATAACTGTATTAAACAATTTCAATTTGACTAAAACCAACTCCACCTAGTTTGGATCAGAAATGATTCAATGTAGCCAGTTTCAAGTCTGAATAAAGGAGGAGGGTTTGAGTGCGCAACGTTGGCAACGTGACCTCTGTAAAAAATGTATATTGTTACAGAAACAATAGGACGACTTCATTTGGGCAAACAACGGCAGAGAAATGATAGCATGATTCAGATGAAAGGGCTAAATCTCCATTTTCGATTCGATGAAAAAAATTACTTGCTTAAATTTTACGTTTTCCGCCCGAAAAAACCAGTAAAAATGGTTTTGGAATAAAGAGTTGATAATGGCAAAATAAAGGTTGGGGTAGACTACAGAAATATTGGCCAATATCTATTCGAGAAGATCTCATTGAAAAAAATGTCACATGGGAGATCAAACAAACATTTGGGCAAAATGTTCGAACCCATGCAACTATTTTATTGCTTTATGTTCTTTTTAAAATATGGGAATTGGTTGTTGTTTTTACTGTTATTGTTTTCGTTGCCCTGTGTTTATTTTAAAACAAAAAGGGTTATGCAATAATAATAATAATAATAATAATAATTATTATTATTATTATTATTACATTAAGGTTTAATATCTCACTAGAGATACATTTAGCGCAAAAATACATTTCCACTATCCAAAAAAAAACTACAAAATAGTATATAACTAAAAAAAAATAAAAATATAAACGGTAAAAAAGTATTTAATTCTGGTCTTATGGAATCGTAGCGCAGCCATTCAAGGACTAGCCGAATTGCCGGGGTGGTATAGCGGTACAGCGCTCGATTTGGACCTCGGTAGGCATCGGGGTTCGAATCCCACGACCGGCCCACTAAATGTGGGCCCACGTTTGGCTTCGCTAAAATGTCCACTGCTGATAGATACGTTTCCCGTAAAACATTCAAAGTAATAAAGATAAAATAAATAAAAAAATAATGATTAAAAGTATAATAACATATTGCAGAAATCTTTTTCAATTTCACTAAATTCGGTTTGTATTTGTTTGATAATACCAATTGTACTAAATCCACTAGATTTATATTTTACCACCGGTTGTAAATGCGAACAGACTCGAACAGTATTCAAACAATAAATTTAGAATATTGCGTTTTAATTACAAAATATATTTTAACATTTCAGTCTAAAACCCTCGATTTCGACATGCATTCTACTGAGCACAACTCACTCCATTGTATCAAACCAAATGTTCAAATTTCTACAAATGATCATCAATCGTCGTATGAAAATTCCAATCACGTGATTTACAGTTATTCAGATCGGTCGTACGAACCGCCATGCTTGAACGAACTATCCCAAATCGCCTACTCATCTCCTTCATCATCCAATTCTTATCCCATTATTGGATCTTATCACGGTTTGTCCTACCAAGAATCCTATTCTATTTTGTCCCAAATCGACTATCATCAATCCACTTATCCATATACAAACATGGCCCATTCAAATATACCCTATTTACAAAATAATTTTGCAACAAATCACGATACTACTAGTTATGCCAATTTCAGTAGTAATCGGGAAAATGGCATCGATATGGAATTTTACCCCAACAAAAGTGCGAGTAGTGACGACAGTAGCCAATCAAATGACGATTTAAATAAACAATTTTTTAAGTCACCAACACCCATCAATACATCATCACCCAGTCATTTAAATTCGGCAACGAGGTCGCATCAAAGCGCTCTGCTATTAGACAACCATTTCATGCCCAAAGGCGATGATTTAACCAATCGGAGTCAAGTACCAAGTACTGTCGATTATGCAGACGAAGCATCCAAAAAGAAGCGTCATCGGACTCGGTTTTCGTCGAACCAATTGACCGAACTGGAAAAGGCCTTTACCAAAACGCACTATCCAGACATTTTTATGCGTGAGGAGTTGGCCTTGAAAGTGGGACTTACTGAACCGCGAGTGCAAGTAAGTTTGTGATGTTGGTATTGTTGTGTTACTAAAAATGAATTACTAAATATTAAGTCAGTTTCGTTCATTCAGTCTGTTGAAATGTTTGCCCGGGAGCTGGTTGAAAGCCAAGGCATAGCAGCTTCCAGTGCATTTCGTAAATGCAGAAGCTTTTGTCCTCTATTGAACACACTCACTTAATAACTAGTAAAATATTTCGACTATTCCCAGATATTTGTACGTTTCTTAACATTTATTGGCCATGTATTTCTAGTACAGTTAAAGAAAGACGATTAAAATGGATTGGCCATGTTTTACCGTAGATCGCTCACTCATCCAGCCAGAATAGCTATGGAATCCCATCCATTACCCGGATGGAAAAGAAGGCCAGGCGGCCAACGGAAAATTTGGACAGACATTGTAGCATGCGAACT
>JAKXYG010001462.1:0-41396 GCA_025895645.1 Cardicola forsteri | reverse complement strand
AGACGATTAAAATGGATTGGCCATGTTTTACGTAGATCTCCCACTCATCCAGCCAGAATAGCTATGGAAGCCCACCTATAACCCGGATGGAAAAGAAGGCCAGGCGGCCAACGGAAAATTTGGACAGACATTGTAGCATGCGAACTCAGTCCTTTTATTTATGCTAAGCCCCTCCGTCCAAATAAATTATTTAAATGGGCGTCCGTTTGTTTACCCTATGCAGCCAACAGAGATCATTGGAGGCGTTTAACTCGGGGGATGTAATTAGCATTTAATGTCAGCACACCTCAAGTGTAGTTCTTTGAGTACACACTACAAAAGTTGACGTTTTTACAGACGCTTTGGTTTTTGTTGGACTACCCTGAGTGATAATAACCGGTGGGGAATGTTTATCCCCGATGATGATGATGATGATGATAATGATCATTCAAAATCTCTTTCGTAACAAACCTACAATAATCTTTCACGCAAGTATATTGTGTCTTATTCATTATATAAGCAAATTAGTAGTGTGACATTACAGCCAAATCGTTAAAAGCATCACTAGAGTTTCAAATTTTTATTTTGTGTTTATTACTTTGAATGTCTTACGAAAAACGCATCTTTTAGCAAAGCCGAACGTGGCCCCTTATTTTAGTGAACCGGTGGTGGGATTCGAACCCATGCCCACCGAGGTCCAAATTCAAGCGCTGTACCGCTAGACCACCCCGGCACAATAAATTCACTAGGTTTTTAAGTCAACTAGGAGCACTGTACAGTTGTTTTATCCCTATTTGGAATTATCAGCAGCGTATACCTCTCAAGTTTTACACACACACACACACACTCATAAACTTTGCAAATAGTGGCGCCGTCGCAAAGATGTCGTCTACCAGCCAATAAACTTCGTTATTCTTCTACGTTTGTTACGCTTATCAAGCCATCAAAATCGATCATTTAATATGCCGTACACATATATCGAAATAATGAAAGTGACTACGACAAAACTGACTTTAAATATTAATTAGATTTCCTCTTACTATAAAGGGTAGGCAAATTGATTTCTACTCAGATCATCAATCTAATTTTTGTGATTACTGATCATTCAATGAATTCCTTTTCTTCCCATTGGACAAAGTTAGAATAAGCCATATTGTACCAGGATTTCTGCAAAAAACGTGTTCAAACCAGAGCAATCTTTGTTGTTACGATACTGTCGAAGACTGTACCTTTTATTCCAGCTTTTACTCGACTCCGTCATCGAAATCATGCAACTTTTATTGTTTTTTTAGCAATATTTACTTTTCAAAATAAAATAAACAAACAATTACACTTTTGTTACATATTATATTACATACGTTATATTACATACATTATATTACATACATATTATCATACGAAACCCTTTTGCTTTAAAAATAAGCATGGGGGCAATAAGACAACAATTATAGCAAAACAACAACAACAACAACAACAAAGTCTCGTTGGTATTGAAGATTCTGCACAATCAAAGATTAAGCTTTCTTTCGGCTTTTACTCAACCTTGTCATCTGTATAACTCTGTCATCCAGATACGTGCAATCACCTTTTGCCGTTGTTTTCCGGAATGGCGTCCTCTTGCATTGTTTCTGTAGTAGTATAATTTTTTACAGAAGCCAGGTTGCTAACCTTGCCCGCTCAAACCCTCCTCTTTTATTCAGGCTTGGGATTGGCTAAATTGAATCATTTTTGATCCAAATTAGTCCCATCCTTTTTCCTATCTATTCGAAAATTTTGCCAAACGTTTTGTTTCCTTCCATAAAACATTTAATTCAATGTGAAATCTTCCTGAATGGTTTTTTGCTACCTTATGTAATATTATGATTCCTCATGCAACAGACAATAACAACTGCACTACAATTACCCTCTCCTTTTTCATCTATGTATACCAAGTTGCAACTGCCTAAAACGATTGTAATTATTATTATTTACTCCGCCTAGTTTGAATCAGAAATGATTCAATCTAGCCAGTCCCAAGTCTGGACAAAGGAGGAGGGTTTGAGTGGGCAAGGTTAACAACCTGACCTCTGTAAAAAATATACTACTACGGAAACAATACAAGAGGACGCCATTGCGGCAAAAAACGGCATAAAGTGATTGCACGTATCTGGATGACAGAGTTACGCAGATGACAGGGTTGGCTAACCTTGGGCGCTCAAATCCTCCTCCTCTGTCCAGACTTGGAACTAGCTAGATTGAATCATTTCTGATCTAAACTAAGCGGAGTTGTACACATATATAGAAATAATAGAAAGCAACTGTGCCGCCAACCGCAATGAATTAATTAAGTAAGTAAATACTCCAGCCTATGTAAGCGTCTAGTAATCCTTGGTAACTGCAGATTATGGTACAGAGATGGGAGTGTAGAAATATTTAAATGCTTTTTTATTCAACAGCATAATCTGAATAAAAACTCAATTTTCAATTTGCTTTGAAAAGCGTAATATATGCATTTTATTACTATTATTTAACAAATATACACTTTTTTCTTTATACATTGATTTGCAGTTTTGGGAGGTTATTTCAGACGAACACGGCATTGATCCAACAGGCACTTATCACGGCGACTCCGATTTGCAATTGGAACGCATCAATGTCTATTACAACGAAGCAACTGGAGGCAAATACGTACCCAGAGCCGTCCTTATCGACTTGGAACCGGGAACAATGGACGGTGTCCGAGCTGGTCCATTTGGACAATTGTTCCGCCCCGACAACTTTGTTTTCGGCAAGGGCGGAGCCGGCAACAACTGGGCCAAGGGCCACTACACCGAAGGAGCCGAACTGGTCGATTCCGTTTTGGACGTCGTTCGCAAAGAAGCCGAAAGTTGCGATTGCTTGCAAGGCTTTCAACTTACACACTCGTTGGGCGGTGGCACAGGATCAGGAATGGGAACTTTGCTGATTTCAAAAATTCGCGAAGAATATCCCGACCGCATCATGAGTACTTTCTCCATCGTTCCTTCGCCCAAGGTGCGTAATAATGCAATTATTTTTGTTATGGCTAGCGTGCAATTAATTGTACGTTGTGTGTTCAGCGGTACAAGGCTCGATTCGAACCTGTCTGCGCGTTTTCCGTAAAATATTCAAACTAGCAAAAAATTGTTTTTTCCAGCTTTGTTAGATACAATAGCCTCCTCTCTCGTGGCGGTGCAACTCAGGATCCCATGTCTATCCAGTTTCACATCTGGCTTTTCAGTCGGACTATCGTTTCTTCGTTTAAATGATGAAATTGCTAAATTCTTTCGTCCCGCCTATTTATACCAATTTTATTTCAAAAATTGATTACTAATATGCTCGACTGTAGAGTGTGAATCACACTGCCCTCAGTTGCTTGTCCTCAATGCCATCTCAATCGAGTTCTTTTTAATGTGTTTCTGTTTTTTTAATAAATATTATTTTTTTATGTAAGGCTATTATTTTCGATTGTTAAAATATACTCTAATCGTCTCATATTATTTTCAGCTAAATTCATTCCACTGAACGCACTTTACAAGAACTTGGCTACTGTTTGTAATCTACTAATCTTTATTATTATTATTATTATTATTATTATTATTATTATTATTATTATTATTATATTAGTAGTAGTAGTAGTAGTAGTAGTAGTAGTAGTAGTAGTAGTAGTAGTAGTAGTAGTAGTAGTAGTAGTAGTAGTAGTAGTAGTAGTAGTAGTAGTAGTAGTAGTAGTAGTAGTAGTAGTAGTAGTAGTAGTAGTAGTAGTAGTAGTAGTAGTAATAATAATAATAATAGTAGTATTATAAATCTTTTTTGCTGTGAGGCCTGTGGAGCAACAACACTATTCCATGTATTTGTACTTTAAATTGTAGCACTAAGTATTTTTCAAATTAAAGAATGACCATCCTTCCATCTTTCATTCAACCCCTGTTATCGGAATAATGTTTTTACATATTTCCTAGAGTTTACTGAAATGGCGTTCTATTGTTGTTACTTTAGCAACAAAATAAGTTATACTACTAACCCTCTTTTTTAACTTTCCTTAAAAGGACTGCTACTGTATAGCCTAACTAACTAATTAACAAACTGTTCCGGGGTGGTCTAGCGGTACAGCGCTTGATTTGGACCTCGGTGGGCATGGGGGTTCGAATCCCATCAACGGATCACTAAAATACGGGCCCACGTTTGGCTTCGGCTAAAATGTCTACTGCTGAAAAGCATGTTTCTTGTAAAGCATTCAAAGTAATATATATTCTATTATTTACATTAACTTTTTATGCAGGTTTCAGACACCGTTGTAGAGCCATACAACGCCACTTTGTCTGTTCATCAGTTGGTCGAAAATACCGACGAAACGTATTGCATCGATAATGAAGCTTTGTACGACATCTGCTTCCGCACGTTGAAACTTACCACTCCTACTTACGGTGATTTGAATCATTTGGTCAGCGCTACCATGTCGGGTGTCACGACATGTTTGCGATTTCCTGGTCAACTTAACGCCGACTTAAGAAAGCTTGCCGTCAACATGGTTCCATTTCCTCGTTTGCACTTTTTCGTTCCCGGATTTGCGCCCCTTACCAGCCGCGGCAGTCAACAATACCGAGCCCTTACAGTACCCGAACTTACCCAACAAATGTTCGATGCCAAAAACATGATGGCCGCTTGCGATCCACGACATGGACGCTATTTGACCGTTGCTTCGATTTTCCGCGGTCGTATGTCGATGAAGGAAGTTGACGAACAAATTTTGAACATTCAAAACAAAAATTCATCCTATTTCGTCGAATGGATTCCCAACAATGTAAAAACCGCCGTCTGCGACATTCCTCCACGAGGACTCAAAATGTCCGTTACATTTATTGGCAACAGCACGTCGATACAAGAAATTTTCAAACGTATTTCGGAACAATTTACTAGCATGTTCAGGCGCAAGGCTTTCTTGCATTGGTATACCGGCGAAGGTATGGACGAAATGGAATTCACAGAAGCCGAATCCAATATGAACGACTTGGTAAGTGAATACCAACAATATCAAGACGCTACAGCCGAAGAAGAAGGTGAATTTGATGAAGAAGAGGAAGAAGAAAATTAAATTACACAAAATAAACAAATATAGATGCGCCAAAAAAAACTATTAAAAACATTAAAAACGCCATTTTCTAATTCATGTACAAGATATCTATCAATAATCTCAATATTCGCAGTGTTGTACGATTAATTAGATCTACAAAAACAATTTTACATTATTTTTTTTATATTGCAAAAAAATAAAATGTTCATATTAAGCAGAATAAAGAATGAACAATCTAAAAAAAGTACAAAAATTTTCAAGCGTGATTGTAAATTATAAACAAAAATACGATGTACTTATATTAGACTACTTAAATTTAACAAGTAGTCACGTTGTAAAAAAATAAACAACTCTAAAATAAACATGTTTTTACATGTAATTAAGATGAAATAAATGAATGTATTGAACACAAAAAATGATTTTGTTTTAGAAACCATTATTATTTTGTTTAAAAAAATGTTGTTTTTATTTTATACGAAAGGCTTTCTGCACTATTTACCATTGACTACAGTAACAAGAAGCCCTATGCTTATTTTTTAAAGCAAAAGGGTTTTGTAATAATAAAAATAATTATAACAAGAAGCAGTAAAATTATTAAGTCTCCAATAAAAATTATTTTTAAAAACTCGTAATTCTCGTTTAAAAGATGATTTCCTTTCTCTGCTAATGATTAAAACAAATATCCAGTTTCAGTTTTAAAAATACTGCATATTATTATTGTTTCTATTTGTACAGTGTAAACATTGCGTGCGCGCACACACACACACACACACACAGACACATGAGAGAATAACGAACTGTCTTGGCTGGTAGACAGCATCCTTGTGACGTCGCCACTGTTTGCAAAAATGACCAAAACTGTCTGATTTTTTATTGGGGATTATTCCCCTTAGCTCAACGTATTTAAGCACTCGGTGTACAATCGACTTCCGCTATATTAGTCTGGGCACTTCAGTGTATCTAGTCCAGGATGTGTCATGTGCTATGCGGCGACAGACAAGAATAGTGCCATTATTAACAAGTGAAAATTTTAAGCACTACCCGAATTTTCAATATCCAAACATTGCATTTTGATTTTGAGGATTTGAGTAATCCTCACAACTTTCTAATTTCCAATAATAGTGACATTTCTGACTGTTCATCCTCCATGCAGTGCCCATAATTAAGGGAGAAAACCGACCCCTACTTAGTGCGTCCATAGGTGGCGGATAGTGGAATAACCTTTAGCAATAAAGGTTAACTGTGCCAAATAAACAGCCGTGGACCAAACGGATACTGAGGCGTTACAAGGTCGTCAACGCGTTGACAAGAAGGCGGCAACGGTTATCGGTGTCACCTTGAATATTATCACCAAACAGCCCTATTTAGGAACAGCACTGCGTGCTTCACTCGGAGAGGAGCCTAGAAAAAGTGGTTTAAAAATTGCTCATCTTCTCACCAGGATGGCTGGCCGCGGCTAACTGGTCTATATACTCGCGGCCGAAACTCTTACGAAAATCAATTAAATTCCGTGGTCAACAGGGCAGATACTGATGATCAAATTCAAAAAAACATTCTTTTTCAGAGCTCAAACAAGGCAGAATGTGACTTGCGACGCTACTGCCTACTCTGTGAATATTATTCGCAATAATGCACCAGTTATTAATGCACCGGTAGTGCTTATAAACATAACAGCAAGAACCAAGCGCACAGCGGTATAACTAGGCTTCTTTTTTTATCCGTAGGCGCAAGCATACACCAAGGGTATTTAAAAGGTATCGTAAAGTGTATGTATACCATAAGTAGCCCTTGGGCTAAGTGAGATAACTTTGACAAAAATCAGGCGGCCTTGTCAATCTTTGCTAACTGTGGAACCGTCGCAAGGATACTGTCTACCAGCCAAGAAACTTTCTTCATACTTCTACATGAGTTACTCTTATTAAGCGATCGAAGGCAATCATTTAATGTGCCATGTAAATATGGAAGCAACCAATTGAATGACAGTAAATGAATTTTGCATTGAATAATAGCGTCCATCCATCTAAAATCCACCATCGGCCTTTATTTGCAACCTAATTTTAACCCTCACAATTTACAACAATTGTTTCATAAAATCAACAATATAAACGTGTCTGTTTCTAACCCCATTGTCTCTCTATTAATCCAAAGGTTGACATTTTTAAAATAAACGTTTTTTTATAAAAAAAAAAAACTATCTCAACAAAATTAATTAAATTAGTGGAAAAAGGAATAATAACCCCTTCCCCCTCCAATTAAATTATTAAGGGTTAGTTGGATGTTTATTTTAGCCCACGAAACAATGCTGCACCACCTACTGCACACGTATGCATTGTGTCAATTTTTCTTTATCTACAAAAATCAATATGACAGTGAACTTGTGGCCTTTGTAGCGTCAGTAATGCACATACACACACACACGAACGCATGGGTCCCGTATGTTACTGATTAGTATTCAAAATGAAACATTGTTCACAACTTTGAATTTGTTATTTATTTTGCAAGGGGTTTAATATCTTTTCTAATTCTAATTATTTCTTATTTGGTACAGTACCCACTAATTGTATATTATTAAAATGTTTAGACAGTCAATATATATATATAATTAAAATGCAACAACTTCTTCGCTTTATATGGAGAATAGTGTTATTGTATTTAAACTTTTTTGAAAAGTAATACGATATTGTATTACTCAAATATCATAATGTATCAACAAATCCTCTCAATAAAGTATAAATATCTTTGCTATCAAATTACATCATTCACGATAGCGTGTAACATTAGAGCGTGACAGACATGATACAACTCAACTTAATTTCATATTGTGTTGTTTACAGAGGCACGTGTATTTTTCCAACCATAATCCCTCTTCTTCCTCTTCCTTCAATCCTAATTTATGTGCATCCTTAATGACCTACGCACATGTTGGGGGATAGGGGGGGCCAAATAAAAAGTTGATTCAAATGAAGACATATCAATTTCTATTTTAATAAATAATCCAAATTCGAATTTGTTATTCAATTGTGTTTTGACCAATCAAATTGTTGCCTGGTTTTGTGACTGATTTTCCAATCAATTTGTACAATGTATGACATCAGATTCAATTTAGAAGTCCACGTCGAGTGTTGGTTTTTTCCCTTCATTTTTACTTGGCAACACTTTCGCTTTATCAAACACAGATTAACAAGATTGATCCATTTCATTTTCATTTGGGTTGGTAATCATGTGATCACTTCTTCATTATTTTCCATATTTATACGGAAGATAAAACAATCGCCTTCGATTACTTGATATGTGCAAAAAAGATAGAAGAATGATGAAGTTTATTGGCTGATAGATGGCATCCTTGTGCCAGCGCCACGACGAAACCGCTTGATTTTTGTCAGAATCATTCCCCCATCGGCTACATATGGTATACGTATACCTTAAAATAGCTTTTAAGTACCCTAGGTGTATGTTTGCACCCATCCGCTTTAGCAGAAGCCCAGTTATTGGTATAGATGCTCATAGGCGTCTAGTCTAGGATGCACCACGTGGAAGAGGAACAGTTAGGAATATCACCATCACTGGAAATAGAGACTTTGCAAGCATTACTCAAATCCTCAGAATCATTAGCATCCTGTATGCTAACATTTTTAGCATTGAAGATTGAAATTACGCTTATTTCCGTCATTTTACTACGATAGGCTCCGAGTACACAGCGCTATAACTGGGCTTTCACTACGGCGGGTAGGTGCGAGCATACACTCAGAATACTTAAAGGGCATCTTATGGTATATGTATACCATATGTAGCTGTTAAGCTAAGGAACAATAATCAGGCGACCTCGTCAATCTTGGCGAACAGTAGCGACGTCACAAGAATGCCGTTTACCGGCCAAAAATCTTTGCTATTTTTCTACGTTTGTTACGCTTATCAAGCCGTTAAAATCGATCGTTTAGTATGCCGTAGAAATAAAAAAATTACTGAAACAATGAATAAGTGAATATTAAGTAACATAATTAATAAACATTAATCCAAACTTCAGCTGTATGTCGGAAGAAAAATAGTCAAATTGAACTCTTGAAACAAATAATTGATTTAGTTATACAGTTTTAATTTGTTACAGATGTTTTTCAAACTAGCGTACACAACTTTCCACCCCCATCCCACACGAGTCATAAATCATATTTTCACCTAATGCACTCAAACATATGTGTGTGTATATTGACACTTGACTTCCGTTTAAATGACATAAGAATTTTGTTCTTTTTTTATCTTTTAATTCACAAAACATCTGGATTGGTATTCATCTTCAATTCATCATCAATAGCATACATTGAAATCAACCTTTATATAATTCCAATATAATAATCCATTTAAAAATTTGAATTATAATCAACATTGGATTATAATTTATCGCGGAAAATTTGATCGCACACGAGTGATTACAGTTCACTTATGCACACACTATTAGAATGTCAGTCATAACAATGTTTCGTTTTTAAACTGCACATCAGGGATTGATTGAATATTGATTGAAACATTTGTGTAAGATAATTCAAGGTACACTAATTCCGCATGTGGTTGAAGGGAAACAGTTGTAACAGGAAATCAGAAGATTCTATCAATTTTATTGATTGAAGAAGTTGTTATAAAAATACAATGATTGTTGTTCATTTATTTTTAGTACGTTGAATATTTTGCAGAAAAAATTTTTGTTTTAGCAGTGGACATTTTAGCGAGGCCTATCGTGGGTCAGCGGTGAGATTCAAACCCCGATGTTCATCAGATTCAAGTCGAGCGCTGTACCGCGAGGCCACTCCGGCTGAACTATTTGACGGAAGTGGATTTTTAGCGGAGCCCTAGGTTAAGGCTGGATGAAATACGCTCTTTCACACAAATAACAAATCCTGTATTTAGCGACAGGTGTGAGACTCAAATCGATGCAAACTCCAGCTCTACGTTTGCTAACCCAGTGTTACAGTGCCAAACTCAAATTTGGATGTCACCACCGGCACTGATTATAGGCCCTCGTTAAGTTTTACTGAAATGCATCTCGTGAAACATTCAAGCAATAATAATATAGTAATAATAACAATAATAATTATGATGGTAATAATAATAACAATAGTAGTAGTAGTAGTAGTAGTAGTAGTAGTAGTAGTAGTAGTAGTAGTAGTAGTAGTAGTAGTAGTATTAACAGTAGTAGTATTAGCAGTAGTAGTATTAACAGTAGTAGTAGTAGTAGTAATATTAGTAGTAGTAGTAGTAGCAGTAGTAGTATTAACACTAGTAGCATTAGCAGTAGTAATATTAGTAGTAGTATTAGCAGTAGTAGCAGTAGTAGTATTAAGCAGTAGTATTAGCAGTAGTAGCATTAATAGTAGTAGTAGTAGTAGTAATATTAGTAGTAGTAGTAGTAGTAGTAGTAGTAGTAACACTAGTAGCAGTAGTAGTAGTAGTAGTAGTAGTAGCAGTAGTAGTAGTAGTAGTAGTAGTAGTAGTAGTAGTAGTAGTAGTAGTAGTAGTAGTAGTAGTAGTAGTAGTAGTAGTAGTAGTAGTAGTAGTAGTAGTATTAGTAGTAGTAGTAGTAGCAGTAGTAGTATTAACACTAGTAGCATTAGCAGTAGTAATATTAGTAGTAGTATTAGCAGTAGTAGTATTAGCAGTAGTGATGTAAGGAAAGTCAATCAATTTCAATATGCTAATTTTGACAGCTCCTATTTTAGCCCCTGTAGTAGTAGTATTAGCAGTAGTAGTATTAGCAGTAGTAGTAGTAGTAGTAGCAGTAGTAGCAGTAGTATTAGCAGTAGTAGTTGTAGACCTGGATAAGTGTAGGTTCAAATCCCACCACCGGTTTTAAATGCTGGCCCACACGTTCGGCTTCGCCAAAGTGTCCACTGCTGAAAGATGTTTCCCGTAAAACATTCAAAGTAGTAAAAATGAATAAAATGAGGGCGAAGAGGTGTAAACAGTGTAATTCCAATAATCGGATTGAGTGTGAAATCCGAAAGAAAATAATAACACTTCCTCTTCTTCTGCTGTTTTCACTTTTATGACAAAATGATCCGTTTTCTCTATTCTATTTGAAGCATTGTGACAATGAACTGGTTTCAGCGTCGGTTTCTTACTGCTGGATGCTCTTCTCTTTTATCCAAACTTGAAACTGGCTAGATCAGTTCATTTCTGATCATTTCTAGGCAATAATACTGACAGCAACTATGTTGGAATAAAATTATACGTACAGCTTGTTCCTTTGTTCGACCTACTCTAAAAATGTTCTATTTCCACTTTCTTTTTTAATAGACCACTATCAACTTTATCTACATACGAAAAGCAAACATTCTTTTAAGCAAAACAAAGAACAGCTGTGGTTTATTCTCAAAAGCATTTCCGCTTCCACCACCCCCAATGTGTCTGTCTTTGAAAGGCACTTCCATTATATATGCAACACACACACACACACACAAGCGCGTTATTCACTTAACACTATCTTGAAAAAAGTTCAATTTATCGATTTATATCTTTAAAAAAAATACTTTTTCTAGTCACATTTTAACGAGATACAGGCATGTGCCATGGAAAACAATAACCTACACATTCCTCTCTACTTGTATTTATCCATGTCTAACTTTGTGAGTCATGTGTTTTTTCCATATTGACCTCTCGTTAAAGCTTTACAAAAATAAATATTTACTTGTGCCTTATGTTTTCTTTATTACTATTCTCTACTTCCCATTGAATAAAAATATAGACACTATATTTGCCAGTGAACAACGTTCATCAGTGAGCGATAATCATAACTATATACACAATGCACACAACACACACATATACATATGGATTAAACTAAAGACACGTACACTATAAATATACCAATATGCATGATGACTCACAAGGATCTTGTTTTAATTTATTGCCCTCAAGGGCATACACAATTTTTATTGAATTAAATTTATGATAATAATGAATAGCACGTGTGTCAGCAAAGCAATTGGAATACAACTTTTTCGTTTGCTTTTTTTTCCATACAAACAGACCAGTAACTTGGAATTGCGTGCTGAAGGAAGAAAAAAACGCACATGCTGTTTGGGAGGGTGGAGGCAATGAATAATAAATATGGTTTAAAAACGCTTGTGTAGAATATTTCAAGTTAGAGAGCTTATGATTTGTCTTCAAGTGGTGAGTCATAATAAACAAAGAAAAGCATTTTTACTAATAAATATCGATTTTTTGCTCGTTCCTCTTCGACCATTCAGCGACACACGTTCTGTATCTATTTATTGTATGTCAAAGAATGTTTTTACTATGATGAGACATAAAAAGAAATATTGTATGATTAACAAACCTTACAATCTTTTGATGTTTCCTTGTTCTATTACAGATTTCAACTGGTCTGCTCTTTGTTATAATAGATTAAATGGTGTAGAGAGCTGGAAAGTTGTACAAGAAGATGGGATAAAGGGAAATTATTTCAGTATACAATGACTGTTTATGTTGGAAATATTTTTGAGTAATATCTGCCCAGCATTCTACAATTTCAGACAATATATTTCATATATTTTTCCAGTAGAATATTAAATAATTTGAATAAACATTTATTTCAAAATTGTGGTAGAACATTGGGAAATAACTAGACGTTTACGTATGATTTCTGGGTAGATCCTATTATTATTATTATTATTATTATTACTATTATCAATATTAGTATTACTATTACTATTATTATTATTACTATTATTTTTTTACCATTGTTATTATTATTACTATTATTACTATTATTATTATTATTATTATTATTATTATTATTATTATTATTATTATTATTATCATTATTATTTTTATTATTATTATTATTATCATTATTATTTATTATTATCATTATTATTATTATTATTATTATTATTATTATTATTATCATTATTATTATTATTATTATTATTATTATTATTATTACTATTATTATTATTATTATTATTATTATCATTATTATTATTATTATTATTATCATTATTATTATTATTATCATTATTATTATTATTATTATTATCATAATAATAATAATTATTATTATTATTATTACTATTATTATTATCATTATTATTATTATTATCGTTATTATTATTATCATTATTATTATTATTATTATTATTATTATTATTATTATCATTGAAAAACCCTTTCGCATGGGGGAAGCAGGATAACAGTAAGAGCAAAAACAACAAATTCCCACAATTTTAAAAGAACATGGGACAACAAAATGATTCCATCTTGCCAACATTCTTGTTTGATCCTCCATCAGACATTCATTTCAATTAGATCTTCCCCAATGATTCTTAGCCAATATTACTGTGACCTACCCCCCGCCGCCGCCAACCTTTCTTTTGCCATCATCAACTGTCCATTCCAAAGCCGTTCTTGCTGACCGGTAAATGTAGAATCTGATCCAATTAAATTTCTTCATTCAACCCTGTTATCTGTGTTGTCCCATCCCGTCTTTGCCGTTATTTTCAGGAATAGCGTCCTTTTGTTGTTTCTACAGCAATATAGGATATTTTTACACTATGCCAGGTTGCTAATCTTGCACTCAAATCCTCCTCCTTTATCCAGACTTGGGACTGGCTATATTTTCTCTGGACTGAATGGATCACAATTATCGCAAAACAATGTGAAATGATTTTTGCAGATTTTGTAAACAAATAAACGCCAAATTTACGTATGCATATATTCACAACGCATTCACACACACACACACACATGCAAAGTTTATACCAGGGACGTCAAGGCCATTCGGTTTTTAAATAGAAATGACACACGTGATCAGAATCACATGCCGCTTTTATAATTAGACAAAGTTGTGATCACTAATCACACAACATTGATGAATGTGTAATGGGTAAAGTGGAGAACATAATTCACAATAAATTGCTTTTTTACAAACGCTATTTTGCCATTATTTATTTTTTGGACTTGAGTAATACTCATATATTGTCAATTTCCTAACTGTCATCTCCACGTGGTGCATCCTAGATTAACACAACAAGTGGTATAACTGAACCACGGCTTCGTCGAATGGGTGCAAGCATACACCCATAATACTTAAAAGGTGTTTTATGTTATCCATTTATCATATGTAGTCAGCTAGGTTTGTAGATTCGTCAACCAGCGTTAACCCCCCCCCCCCAATTCCCCCGAAGAAGATTGCATCGTCAATTCCTGTGAAATACTGGCGTCGTCGCAAGAAAGCGGTGTTTTAGGCAACAAACTTCGTTTATCTTTCCAAGTTCAATTCACATCCGACAACCTTTTCGCATAGGAATTCGAGAAGATATTCAAACTTGGAATTGAACTTATGTTATGATATGTTATGTTATGTATTCGAACAATGACTTGGTTACATCTGTAAAGAGTTCTTAATTATTATTATTATTATTATTATATTATATTATTATTATTATTATTATTATTATTATTATCATTATTATTAGTAGTATTAGTATTATTATACATGTCTTGTTATTATCGTTGCAGGGAAGCGGTCTTCTAGCCATAATACTTAATTTAACACTCATACCAACCTCCCCAAGTTCAATTCACATCCAACAACCTTTTTGTATAGGAATTCGGGATGTTATGCGAAATTGGAAATAAATTTTGTTATTGGTAGATGGTTGACCTTGAAAATGTATTATTTATAGTGGTTAGAAAATGTCTTTATTTATTTTTAAAATTAATACAATTGAGCATGTGCATTAAACAATGAAACGTGATTACTAATCATTTATGAAAAGCTCAATTCCATTCAAACAAATTTTTAAAAATCGATATTTTTTTAATAATTATACAAACATTTGTCCAATATTTATTTAATTGATTCGTTGATAGAAAAGAGGACATGTGGTAGACAGCAGATCAAAGGCTTAATCCTTTTTGAGCACACTGTTCCGTATTACTATACAACGTTTTGCCATAATTAATCTTCTTGTTATCAATTATTATTATCATAATTATTATTATTAGTAGTAGTAGTAGTATTATACATGTCTTGTTTAAACTGATGACGCAATAACTAAGCATATGGTCCACAGTATGAAACATAGCCAGTCTTGACAACCGTGTTTTGAACACAACAAAACGTGATTTTCATCTCGGCCAAGCCAAGTCTGACTCAGTGTATTTGCAGCATGTAACAAAATAATGTTTTTGCTAACCAGGTGTGTTTATTTAATACACCATGTGTGGGACACAAAATAAATTTGGAAAAAATGAATTGTACTCTACACTGCATTGTCATCACTTGTTTAAGATAACGTTGATTATTATTCAAATAATAATTTATCTAAACGCTCTAATTAAGTGGTGATTTACGATTAGTGTGTGATTTGCACTCACAACCATTTTCAATGATTAAGCGAATTGATTATCCGATGTGATTAGTAATCACATTGAACTTATTTATGATGCCTTAATTAATACAATTAAAACACTAATGATTTATATAAATAAGATTTATGAATATGTTAATCAATACATAAATAAATAAAATGGTAACTATAATCAGGATTGTCAGTAATTTGTTAGGGGTTACCAGGGCAACTTAATGTGCATGAAGTCTGATGACCTTATTCAAGCTACACACATAAACGTGCCAAAACATGTGAAAACGGTAAGTTAGACAAAAGCCAAGAGAAAAGAAACAAAGAAATTATTATTATTATTGTTAGTATTAATAATTATTATTTAGAAGAAAAGGTAACAGTGGCAGTAAATAACAATAATAATAATAATAATAATAATAATAATAATAATAATAATAATAATAATAATAATAATAATAATAATAATAATAATAATAATAATAATAATAATAATAATAATAATAATAATAATAATAATAATAATAATAATAATAATAATAATAGAGTCGAATGAAAGTCGAAAGGAAAGTCAATTTTCAATGTTCACTATGTTTGGAGTACAACTATGTGGAACAATCTTGTTTCCCCTCGCATGTCAAATTGAAACGGGGTTATGTAATAATAAATAATAATAATAATAATAATAATAATAATAATAATAATAATAATAATAATAATAATAATAATAATAGTAATAGTAATAGTAATAGTAATAGTAATAGTAATAGTAATAGTAATAATAGTAATAGTAATAGTAATAGTAATAGTAATAGTAATAGTAATAGTAATAGTAATAGTAATAGTAATAGTAATAGTAATAGTAATAGTAATAGTAATAGTAATAGTAATAGTAATAGTAATAGTAATAGTAATAGTAATAGTAATAGTAATAGTAATAGTAATAGTAATAGTAATAGTAATAGTAATAGTAATAGTAATAGTAATAGTAATAGTAATAGTAATAGTAATAGTAATAGTAATAGTAATAGTAATAGTAATAGTAATAGTAATAGTAATAGTAATAGTAATAGTAATAGTAATAGGATGCCATTGGAACAAATGATGGCAGAGAAGACAGCATTACTAACTATAAATAATACAGTCGTTTTATTTTATTTATTTATTATGTTAAGTATTTCCTCTAATTTTCTTTGTCAGAAACAGGTGAACATATAGCCCGCATGTAGCATCATCTGCCGCTCCTCCCTCCAACACGAAGTGAATAAACAAGTTGATATTAAATGTCTGACTAAAAGAATAATACGTTGAGGAAGAGCACAAACGGAAAAATGTTTCTTCCATTTTTGAGTTGCTAACTGAAAGGCTACAACAACCATTGCGATGGCAACTGCTTCTTCACTAATTCGAACTTTACATGGCATTCCCAATAATTGCTTTCCGTTGTTCACAGATGTCTCACTCCGACGAGTTAGCTGCCGTTTCCAAGATAAAGTCGTGATCAAAATAAGAGCATCCCTAACAGCACCTCATCCGTCTTGCCTTTTCTTCCAATGGGCATTTGGACAGGCATGAGATTGAATCAGGATTTTTCAAACCAGCGCAGTCTTTTTTGTCGCGATACCAATGACTAAAAATCTCGAATTTGGCAGATACTGATCTTTTTCGTCCAATCCACACATGTTAAGCTCTGTTATTGTCTTCCAAAACATCGTGTAATTAAGTGAGCACTGCTCAACAAAATGTCTACATTTATACAATTATTCCATCGTTCTGAGTCACTCTCTAAATTATTATTCTTACTTTCTTAAATAATGTAATTAAAAATCTTGATTTCTACTCAGATCATCAATCTAATTTTTGTGATTACTGATCATTCAATCAATTCCTTTTCTTCCCATTGGACAAAGTTAGAATAGGCCATATTGTACCAGGATTTCTGCAAAAAACTTGTTTAAACCAGAGCAATCGTGGAAGACTGTACCTTTTTTTCCAGCTTTTACTCGACTCCATCATCGAAATCATGTAACTTTTATTGTTTCCTTAGCAATATTTGCTTTTCAAAAAAAAAATAGACGAACAATTACACTTTTGTTACATTTTATATTATATCATATTATACGAAACCCTTTTGCTTTAAAAATAAGCATGGGAGCAATAAGACAACAATTGCAGCAAAACAACAACAACAAAGTCCCGTTGGAATTAAAGATTCTGCACAATCGAAGATTGAGCTTCCTTTCGGCTTTCACTCAACCCTCCCATATGTGTAACTCTGTCATCCAGATACGTGCAATCACTTCTTTGCCGTTGTTTGCCGCAATGGCGTCCTCTTGTATTGTTTCCGTAACAGTATAATTTTTTTACAGAGGCCAGGTTGCTAACCTTGCCCGCTCAAACCCTCCTCCTTTGTCCAGACTTGAGACTGGCTAGATTGAATCATTTTTAATCCAAAGTAGGCAGAGTTTTTGTTACATTGGCTAACCAAATATGGCCAATAAATACGTAAACAAACAAATAAGCCATCATTCATTTCAAACGCTTCTTATTGGTTCCAATTTTGTCTATTGTTTTTAAATATGCATTTTTCAACCAATCAATAAATCCAAGTGTCTGTAATTAAAACTCATGCGATAATTTAAAAATTCAATTTTTTTTTCCATTTTATTGATTTGAATTCATCATTTTACAATAAAGTTGACTGATTGTAGCTTTCTTCTGTGACCTATTGTGTCGTTTCCACATGTTCTGACACGAACAAAACGGAATAGTCGTTATTCCAGACATTATTATTAATCACTATGGCTGATTCATTATGAGCATTCATCATTTTCGTCCGGATGTACAAAATTAGTGTGCCATATAGTCACAAGCAGGTATATCAAAAAGTGTTGCTATGGTTGCTGTATAAACAAACATGCTGTGTTTATAGATTGGTCAACCTATATGAAAATTCGGATGATACACACAAACACACACGTGATAATCATCTATTCATGTTAGTTGCTGTGATTCACATAATCAATCGTTACATATCAACATGTTTTCCTTGTGTTACTGACCTCGGTGTACATTGTATATGCAGCTTAGATACAATGACTGTCGAAAATTCTTGTTTTTCAATCATGTTAGTTGATTTGTAAACAATTTGTATTTTGCATATTCGAAATGACTTGAGAACAAGGTAACTCCACCGTAGCCTGGTTGGCAAAGGAGGAACATGCGATTTACCACCTGGCCTCTATAAAAATAATATTGCTAAAAAGCAACGAAAACATACAATTTTATTAAACTACGACGAGAGATATGGAAACAATAATGGGCATTGCCAAAATTGGAATGATTTTTAATATATATATATATATATATATATATATATATATATATATATATATCTCCGCCTAGTTTGGATTAGAAATGATTCAATCTAGCCAGTCCCAAGCCTCATTTATTGTACAAACCGTATTGAATACTCTTGCGTTGCCTCATGCTCATCAGAGCGATATAAATGAATATCGACCAGGAGCACTGTACAGCTGTTTCATCCCTAGTTGGAATCATCAGCAGTGCACACCTTATACACACGTGAACTTGAACCCACATTTTATCTGGTGTCAACTCAGCGCCCTAAACTACTGAGCTACTTGTGGTTGAACTTAATTCTGCAAAATAATATATTCGTTAATACGAATTTTTTAACAATTATTTTGTTGCTATTGCTATGATAATAAATATTATTTACATAGTATTTTATCACGAGTGACATTTAGTATAATTTTGAATAAACACTTGTCACAGCATCGCGTTAGGATATTGTGCTCAAACCCTTCTTCCTTCTCAACTGGACTCGGGACCGTTTACAGTGAAAATGTTAGAGAGGAATAATATCAGTTGATAATTAAAGAAACACACACACACACACATATATATATATATATATATATATATATATATATATAGAGAGAGAGAGAGAATCACAAACAAACGAAAAATTGATACATGTTTGATCCTGTTTCAAATGATCACGTTCCAAGTAATTTGAGATCACAAACATGTTTCCGAGATGGCAATGACCTGGTTTGGATCTTATTTGAAAACGAACGAACGAACGAACGAACGAACGAACGAAACAGAACAGAACATGTATATATTGTAACAATACAATCGGCATCACACTGTCTATTGGTTGTGCACCTGTGCACATCAGCTTAAAATAGTGGCGTTGTTCATCAAGTTATCAAGTGGCATAGCTGTCAGGCTGACAAAGTAGTTAGAAAGTGGCTTGCAAACGTGATGACGGCAAAGTGAATACCCAAGCATTGACGAAGTGTGCTTTGTCATTAATTATCGTTTGAGAATGAATAGAGACATGTTTGCTTTTTCGTCGATTGTACCCTCATTTCTCTCTTTATTGTTTTGCATGATTCGTCATTCATTTTGGTTGGTGACGTGGTCACCTCTTTATAATTTACCATATTTATAGGGCATAGCAAATGACTGCTTGATAGGCATAACAAATATAGAAGAAGTTTTTTGGTTTGTAGAAGGCATCCTTGTGACGTCGCCACTGTTCGCAAAGATTGACGAGGCCGCCTGATTTTTTGTCAGGGTTATCGCCCTACGGCTACATATGGCATACCTTTTAAGTATCCTGGGTGCATGCTTGCACCCACCCGCCGTAGCGGAAGCCCAGTTATACCGCTGTGCACTCAGATCCTGCTGTTATTAGTCTAGATGCCTAGTGGCACCTAATCCAGGATGCATTACGTGGAGAACGAACAGTCGAGAATATCACCATCATTGGAAATTGAGACTTTATAAGCATTACTCATCATCTTCAGGATTATTAACAAATCAAGTATCTTAAAAAATCACCTTCCTACCTTTTTGTATGCTTAGCAATACATAAATTTTATTAATTACAGAATGTTTTCTTGTATTTATAAGAATACCTGTTTCGTTATTGGAATACTTTCCCTAAATGTGATATTTTTACAATGTACAACGATCTGTATTCCCAAATTTGGTTTACAACAAGAACACAGCAAATAAATAAGTAATAATTTTATTATATTTTTTAATATTATAAATATAAATCTGAGCTAAATAACACTGCTAATATTACATAATGATTACAATAAATAGTTATAACAAAATAAAGCGTATAAATGAAATAATCTGAGTCACATTTGGATTAAAGAAAACATGTACCTTTGGGTGAATTGCTCCTCCCCAAACACGAACAGTAAATGAATGTTGACTTTTACAAAAAAAATATTACATCAAACATATTGAACCATCAGTATTATCATTGTTACCCCAAAATCGATTCTTTTCTGTTAGAAGGCAAAAAAAATAAACAAAAAATTTACTCACGTGATTAACACTGGCAAATATAAAATTATAGGATTCTGACCAAAGAAATAGTGATTGCAACTCATGCGTACACAGATATAAATCAAAGTTTATGCTTGATGAATGCAACTCACTAAAATTAATTTATAACTGATTCGCACATACTTGCTTGTAAAATTGATTATAACTCACAGTTTAATTAATTGTTTTTTTTGTTAATATTAATTCATGCGATTGTTAAACTATTAATTATTAACTTAAATGTAAAGCTATGTTTATTTTAAAGCAAAAGAAATTGTGCATAAACATAAAACATTAAAATAATAAAAATAATAATAATACAACTCACC
The DNA here is from genome assembly GCA_025895645.1 of Cardicola forsteri. Lineage (NCBI taxonomy): Eukaryota > Metazoa > Platyhelminthes > Trematoda > Strigeidida > Aporocotylidae > Cardicola > Cardicola forsteri. The sequence goes on along the minus strand of JAKXYG010001462.1, from coordinate 20,286 downwards.
CAAACGTGTTTATTCATTTATTTCAAAGACTGTCTGGGTCTTTTACTCACGGTAAAATAATCTGTAATACAAAAAGAAGTGTGTATATATACATATATTAACATCATATTTATAATAGTATCAAAAAAATGTTTACAGCAATATATAGCTATGTTGAATCCTAAGCCCGTGTTTTTGTACTGAATATATCTAAAGAAAACTTGGTGTTTCACATCGGCTTGGAAACAATAAAACTCACATTAGACCTGAGTCCTGATTTATTACAGGTTATACAAATTAATACAAAGCCCTAACAACATCAATGACAATAATAATAATAATAAAAATAATAATAATTTGAACAATTAAATGCTTTGACCAACTTACCAGTCACTCTAGTTCCCGATCTGCGCTTAACAATTTGTTCCGAATATCTGGGCGTATTTTTGATTAATATGGAAGCACGCTGCTGTTGCCTGTCGCAACACGACGCCGACAAATCGTTGCAATCGCTGGGCCGTCCAAACTCGAAAGGATGCGATACGGCGGGCGCAGGAGCAGGACTGATGAAAATGGGCACGAGTGGAACTTTGCAGTTCGTCTTTACTGGCGTTGACGACGGTGGACTGCTTAGTGCGTGTTTGGACTCGATCGGAGTGCTCAACGTCGACGTTTGGACGGCAGGTTCATCGTCGATGTTGAGAATTTGACAAAAGTCGAAATTATTCCATTTGATTGTCGGCAGGGGCATTTGAGTCAGTTGGAAGTGTGTTTTTTGAGCTACCGTCAACGGCAGACGTCGGTAGGCTTTGATCTTTCGCGGACCATTCGTGTAGAATTGCGGCAGTTTACGTTGGAGCTGCCAATTGGATGTCGATACATCGTCGGCTGGTGCTTGACAAGACAGCAGTGGTTTTCGAATTTTAAATTCGGTTGCACTATTGTTGCCTAATGGAAAATTCCATTTTGAATTGAAGCGTTCTTGATCTTTGCACAGCGTAGCTTCGAGTGTTTGGTAAACTGATGAACATGGCGATGCTTCGGCAAATAGCCTTCGACACAGATTAACAGGCCCACAAATAGTTGGGCCAACAGACATGATCAGAATAGTAACATAAGACAGCTAGATTTACATTGATAAATATGGTTGTTTCCTCCATTTATATATGACACGTGTACTTTATTTTCATTGGCTATTTGTATGGTAGCAATTTCATTGGTCAACATTTTTGACATATATACTACTGATTTTTGGTAAGTAGGTAGGCTGAATACGGTAATTTTTTGTGTTTAAAGCTAAAAAATATTATATTTTTAAATAAATGCCAATTAAAAAAATTTGCTTCATACTTTTAAAAAAATTAATTTTTGATAATATAATTGTCAACAAGTTATGTTTCTAACTTAGTAAAATTTACAAATGATTTTTCTTTATTGAATTCGTTATTATACCTTCGGTCTGATCCATGTTAATAAAAAAGTAAAGATGAAAAGCAAAACATTAAAATCGCAATTTTGTAGCAAGAAACAACAACCACAATCATTTACAAATGTGTAATATGTTGTTGGTAAGAATAACAATAACAACAATTATTATTACTATTTTTGGTTGAGCGGTACAGCGCTCGAATTCGGACCTCAGTGGGCATCGGGGTTCGAATCCCATCACCGGCCCACTAAAATGCGGGTCCACGTTCGGCTTCGATAAACATTCAAAGCAACAAACAGAAGAAATTGAAAATACTAAAAATTATCACTAATATTATCATTAATAACTCACCAGAAGTACATCCAACATATAGATACGAAAACAACTCGTAACATAAAATCAATACCAAGTAAAAGTACAAAAGAACACTTAGACAAATGAACTTATCATCCATGTATTTGTTCAGTCAGGATTCTCAAACTAGTTTACCACAATGTCGTTGGCATAAATCTTTGGTTGTAGGGTATCAATGTTGTCGGCAATAGCTCTTGGATTCAATCGTTGAACTAGCGGCAGTGACATATTTTCTGCCAAAGTTGACTTTAAGGTAAAATTTCCACTAACCTTCAAATTGTCGTTTTCTAATTCCATAATTAAAAAAAATATTGATTACAAAAGATTAATTAAGTCCAGCATTTCAATTCAATGATAATAATAATAACAATAATACTGTCAAAACTCATTTCAATTATGTCCTACACTGAAAAAGAAAAAATATTTATACTAATAATAATAATAATAATAATAATAATAATAATAATAATAATAATAATAATAATAATAATAATAATAATAATAATAATAATAATAATATTAATAACAATAATAATAATAATAATAATAACAATAATAATAATAATAATAACAATAATACTGTCAAAACTCATTTCAATTATGTCCTACACTGAAAAAGAAAAAATATTTATACGTATAAATAAAATTCTATCTACATATTTTTAATTAGGTATGTTAGTGAATAAAAGAATAATGGCATATAAAAATACGTTAGCTATGCAGTGATGGTAATTTAGTGTGGCACAGTGTTACGGTGTGCATTTAGACACGTTTACTTCCTGTCCGATGTTTGATTGGAAACAGAAATATTTAAAGCTCAACAAAATTAGTCCAATGATCATTTTGTACTACATTATTATTGAAAAGCGCGTTTTCAAATGACTGCGCTACATTAACTAATCACGACTACATACTATCATACTTTTTATTTCGTTACTAATTTTTTTGTTCACAAGTATATATATACAAAATAGAATTTAGCAAATATTTTCTTTGTCTAATTATAATGTCGTGCAACAGAAACGACAGTCAGTTCTTTCATGAACTCAGCTATTTTGAAATGGAACTTTCTTTCATTTTATAATCATAATTAATTGAAAATGTTAGTTTTATGCACTTGTTCCATTAATATTCTTGGACGTGCTTAAAAATTATGTAACAATGGGTTTTTCAGAGTTATATGTTTTTAGAAATGTTATAATAGTATTGTCAGATTCATTTGTATAATAAATTTACTAGGTTTCTAAGTCAACCAGATAGGACGTGGGTTCAAGTTCATGTGTGTGTGTGTGTGTAAGAAACTTAAAAGAGTATGCGCTGCTGATGATTCCAAATAAAGGATAAAACAATACTGTACAGTGCTCCTGGTTGACTTGAAAACCTAGTAAATTTGGTATGCAAAGTAGTCTAATACTAATTATAACATTTTAGAATTATTGTAGGGAAAACGATTACGTTTGTCCTATTAGTGTATGTACAAACATTTAGTTAGGGTCGAGTTAGAGTAAACATATATGTTAAAACGCAACTATGCTACATGTAGACTATATACAAATTTAACTGTTTATTCTAAATAAACAAAAAACTTTAAGCCAATAAAAGTACAATAACGAAAAAAGTTACGACACTTCCGCTTATTATCAATGTTTATATGAATGTGTTGTTTCATTTTTTAACTATATATGTACATATCATAGTGAAAAATACTTAATGCTTGAGATATAAGTTAATTAATCAACATGGTTGTTCCCATAAGTCATTGTTTGATAAAAGCAATTGAATAGCATATAATCAATTTGTTATAACAAAGCCTTTTCACGCTGTTTCTTATAGACAATTGCTACACTACTACTACTACTACTACTACTACTACTACTACTACTACTACTACTACTACTACTACTACTACTACTACTACTACTACTACTACTACTACTACTACTACTGCTACTACTACTACTACTACTACTACTACTACTACTACTACTACTACTACTACTACTACTACTACTACTACTACTACTACTTACTACTACTACTACTACTACTACTACTACTACTACTACTACTACTACTACTACTACTACTACTACTACTACTACTACTACTACTACTACTACTACTACTACTACTACTACTACTACTACTACTACTACTACTACTACTACTACTACTACTACTACTACTACTACTACTACTACTACTACTATACTCTGCTACTACTACTACTACTACTACTACTACTACTATACCTACTACTACTACTACTACTACTACTACTACTACTACTACCAATTATAAATTATTATTATTATTGATTTTTTAAAACGCTTACATACATTAAGCACAGACTACTATATGGATTATGAAAGTGATGTTATGGTTAATTTCGGTGAAAGGGATTGGTTAATAATCAAGTGTGCAATAAAGAAAAATAATATTATATCAACAATGTTAAAATGTGGGCAAATATGCAGATTTGAAATAGTAAAGACGACAGTTTTAATCATATTCAACTTATTAGATTGGGTCAACTTAAAAATGCAAATAATTAAATTACATTGTAGATTGAAGTACCAAAATAAATATTTATCTAATCCTATGTAGCATTTGTATAGACGCATATATTTGAAACCAAACCTTTTGCCAATAATTATTTCCTTAAATTATTGCATAAAATGGAAGTATAAAAGCAAATATTTATTTATTCTACGATTTCAATAATTGTTGAATTGTGTACATACATATAAATGTAACGATAACAATTCCAAAGCATTCACAATTCTATTTGTGTTGTGCAAAACAATGGAAATTTGCACCATTTTACTAAATCTGACATTTATCTCGCTGTTTTCCAGTTTATACAGCTATCCACCTAACGAAGTAAGTGTTATGTTTTATAAATTATTACATTATTGTCTAAAGTGTATCAATCTTTTTAATGTGAAACTAATATTTATGTAGATGTTTTTTGAATGTGACCTTGAGCAACTTGAATACGACGGAGTTCCACCATGGCACCGCTTGAACACTTCATTGTCCACATATTACTTTTCCATCTATAATGAACAATATTATGTAATGAAACATGATGAAAAAACGGAAAGAACTTTGAGAGCCGTTTTTGACTTAAACGAAAATGACAGTGTAGACAAATATGAAATAATAATAATAATATATACACGTAAATATGTAAGTGGAATGTATGTAATTTATATTAATTCTATATACATTAGTATGAAGAAAATCATATATTACCTATATTTGTATTCAAGCCACGTTTATGTGCTCAAGTGTCTCGGTGCTATTGGCAAAAGCAAGTGAGACAATCCATCAATCAGTTTCATTCAACAACTACTGAATTTTCCAATAATATTGCAATAATCAAAATTATTATGCGAAATTAAATAAAGCATTTTTTTTATTGTGCCATTATTAATTTAATCAATAGATTGTTCTGCTTACCTTTGAAATTAGATAACTAATTAAAAATGAATGTCCGTTTGTATATTGATACACAAAGTAGGATCGCGTAAAATGCATTGGTAAAATTGCATCATTCGATTCGGATACATCTGCATTCACAGTATCGTCTTGGCACGATTGTAGCCTCTATTGGGTGAGCGAACAACAACGCCAGTTATCAGATTTCGAAACATCAACGAATGAATTCAAACGAATAAGTGACCAATTGCACAATATGCTGGCATCCCAATATCCTCAATTTAACACGACTATTCTGTCAACGTTTAGTACCATAAAGGTATATTTGGCACATTTTCATTTCATTTATTATCGTGTTGCTTTATAAATGTAATGTAAAATTTGTTTTAGAAAACATGTATAAATTAAGTTGGAAAATAAAATGTTGACAGCAATAACAAGATCAATTATAATAATATTAAAAGATTTATCAATTGATTGTTATGGGCATTTAATTGATATGTACAACACATATTTTAAAAATTACTTACAGCGTTCAACAATAGAAACCATTCTCATTGAGAATCCACTCAATTTCGATGGATTACCGAACAAGTAATCATTTTCTGTTTACATTAAATGATAATAATAATAAATACGTTTTATATATCCTATATGTTGAGAATATTGTCAATTTATTCATTTTCTAAAAACTTAATCTAAGATACATGTTGGGAGAAGGCAAACATAGGCCAAATTTTGCCCATTAAGGTGAGGATCAAACCCATGCTCACCAAGATTCGTGTCGAATGCAGCACCGCTTCACCACCCTGGCAATAGTTCATTAATTAACATTTTTAAAATAATTAAGTTTGAAATTAAACACAATATTCTGTTTCATTATATATTATAATTCTCTCTACTTAAGTTTCAAGCAACATGTAAACTAATCCGTTATCGGATGCGCAATTTGAAAACCAATTTCTCCGTTTCTTGTCAATATGCATCAACCCAATCAACGACCGTGTCTACACAGTGTCTAAGAAATTGACCACATCATCGTTGTCATCTACCAGTTCCACCAATATACAAAAACGCCGCCTATACGTCAGCAATTTCCACTAGCACACAATACCTTTAAGTCCAAGTCAACGCGTACGAATCAAATAACCACAACTTGAATTCAACATTTATACTTGGTTATTTATATGCTACTAGATACAGAAAACATTGTTCTAAATGCTTCGCAATGTGCAAATTATATTAATATCTGTGTTTTTTATTTATAAATACCATTCAATATAACATTAAAATTGTTTGCATGTGAACTTCGTAACATCAGTTGTAAACAATGTATTTTTAAATTATTTGTGTAAGATTGGCAAACGTTTGTTTGTGCGTATATTTAAATAAGTAGATCACTGTTGTTTCATTAATTTTGTATTTAAACCTAATTGATATGTGTTTTATAATAATCATTTAATAATATTGGCGCTTAGTTTATTTGAATACATCGACGTACGTTTGGTAAATATGGAGGCGCGCTGATGTTGTTTGTCGAAATATATATTATTATTATTGTATCATACAAAATCCTTTTGCTTTAAAAAGAATCATGGGGCAATAAGACAACAATTACAGTAAAACAACAACAACAAAGTCTCGTTGGCATTAAATATTCACAAATCGAAGATTGCGCTTCCTTTCGGCTTTCACTCAACTTGTCATCTGGTAACTTTGCCATCCCGAAACGTTGTTGTTTGCCGGAATGGCGTCATCTTTTTTATTGTTTCCGCAGCAGTACAAATTTTTAAATCTAGTTGCATTTCCCTTAATGGTATTGCCACTTAGTTTATTTGAATACATCCGCCTACGTTTGGTAAATATGGAGGCACGAAAATATAAAACAGACGATTGTGATTTGACTTAGGATCAAGACTGATGAAAATGGATTTGATGGAACCTATGCAATTGGTCTTTACTACACCTAACAAATGCGGCGGTACAGTATTCGACACGAATCTTGGTGCTTATGGTTTTTACTACGGTTGACGAATGCGGCATCGTCAGTGTTTTACTGAATAGCCAACTGTTGTGGTCAGACCATGTTTACAAAAATTTGGCTTTTATGTCATTTACAACTTTGTTTCATTCTTTAATACTTCTCAAAATTAAAAAAAGGATTTTATGATGTTGAATGAAGATGTTGCAATTATTAGCAAATCTTCGAGCACGATTTACAACAACATTCTTATCAATATATAGAGAGTAGCTTTTACAAAAGTCATGTATTATTTTTACCTCTTAATATTTATTTTTACAAAAGAGTAATTGGAGATAACAAATTGATTTACTTAAATGTTTTGTTTCAATTTTTCACTTATTTATTAAATAAGGTTATATGTACAGATATATATATATATATATATATATATATATAAAGTTTCAAAAAAATGTAAAGTACTTAATAGTTAACACTATTTTCAATTAAAAATGGGTGTTTAAATATGTACAGTTAGTGGAAAAATCATATTATAAAATCATCAATCATATGAACGTGGATAATGAGCGGAAATACAAAAATTTGTGAACCGAGATTTAATTGTTATTAATGTTAATATTTTCATAATTTTTTCGCTAAATATTTTTATTTAGAAATATGTATTAATTAATTTAGCTAAAAGCATTTAACACAATAAATTGCAACTAATTTAAAAAGATGTAGTCTAGAGGTGACGTGAAATGACATTTGTCTAGTTTGGATTAGAAATGATTCAATCTAGCCAATCCCAAACCTGGATAAAGGAGGAGGGTTTGAGCGCAAGGTTGGCAACCTGGCCTCTGTAAAAATTAATACTGCTGCGGAAACATGAAAGATGACGCCATTCCGGCAAACAACAACGTTTCTGGATGGCAAAGTTACCAGATGACAAGGTTGAGTGAAAGCCAAAAGCGCAATCTTCGATTTGCAAAATCTTTAATGCCAACGAGAATTTGTTATTGTTGTTGTTGTTTTGCTGTAATTGTTGTCTTGTCACCATGATTCTTTTAAAGCAAAGTTTTGTATGATACAATAATAATAATATGAACAATAATAATAATATATATTTCGACAAACAACATCAGCGCGCCTCCATATTTACCAAACGTACGTCGATGTATTCAAATAAACTAAGCATAATATTATTAAATGATTATTATAAAACACATATCAATTAGGTTTAAATACAAAATTAATGAAACAACAGTGATCTACTTATTTAAATATACGTACAACAAACGTTTGCCAATCTACACAAATAATTTAAATACATTGTTTACAACTGATGTTACGAAGCTCACATGCAAACAATTTTAATGTTATATTGAATGGTATTTATAAATAAAAAAACACAAATATTAATATAATTTGCACATTGCAAAGCATTTAGAACAATGTTTTCTGTATCTAGTAGCATATAAATAATCAAGTATAAATGTTGAATTCAAGTTGTGGTTATTTGATTCGTACGCGTTGACTCGGACTGAAGGTATTGTGTGCTACTGGAGCTGTTGACGTATAGGCGGCGTTTTGTATATTGGTGGAACTGGTAGATGACAACGATGATGTGGTCAATTCCTTAAACACTGTGGTAGACACGGTCGTTGATTGGGTTGATGCATATTGACAAGAAACGGAGAAATTGGTTTTCAAATTGCGCATCCGATAACGGATTAGTTTACATGTTGGCAAACTTAAGTAGAGAGAATTATAATATATAATGAAATAGAATATTGTGTTTAATTTTCAAACTTAATTATTTTAAAAATGTTAATTAATGAACTATTGCCAGGGTGGTGAAGCGGTGCTGCATTCGACACGAATCTTGGTGAGCATGGGTTTGATCCTCACCTTAATGGGCAAAATTTGGGCCTATGTTTGCCTTCTCCCAACATGTAACTTAGATTAAGTTTTTAGAAAGGAAATGAATAAATTGACAATATTCTCAACATATAGGGATATATAAAACATTATTTATTATTATTATCATTTTAATGTAAACAGAAAATGATTGCTTGTTCATTATCCGAATGAAACCAATTGGATTCCTCAATGAGAATGGTTTCTATTGATGAACGCTGTAAGTAATTTTTAAAATATGTTTTGTACATATCAATTAAATGCCTAACAATCAATTGATAAATCTTTTAATATTATTTTAGTTAATCAATATTTTATTTTCTAAGTTTTCTAAATACATATTTTCTAAAACAAATTTTACATTACATTTATAAAGCAACACGATAATAAATGAAATGAAAATGTACCAAATATACCTCTATGGTACTAAACGTTGACAGAATAGTCGTGTTAAATTGAAAGTTATTGGGATGCCAGCATATTGTGCAATTGGTCACTTATTTGTTTGAATTCATTCGTTGATGTTTCCCAATTTGACAACTGGCGTTGTTGTTGGTTCACCAATAAAGTTTGCAATCGTGCCACGATGGCACTGTAAATTCATGTGCACTGTAATCGAGTGATGTAATATTACCGGTGCATTTCAAACGATTCTGATTTATCAAAACACATAGAAACCAAATTTAGGAAAACATGATCATTTCATGCTACCGACAATTTATTAATATAAAATTATACAAACGGTCATTCATTTTTAATTATTTGTTTAATTAAAAGGTAAGATGAACAATTTATTGATAAAGTTAATAATGGCACAATAAAATAATGTTTTTTAACATTTTGTATTTAGTAAACAATGAAAATCTTGATTATTGCATTATCGTTTGAATTTGCAAAAATATTTACATAAAAATAATTAATAGATTAACTAACTTGATTTATCGAAGACACATTTGCATATTGACGTGGTTCAAATATAAATATAGTTAATATATGATTATCCACGTACTAGTATTTTTAATATTAACTCCAATTATTAATTACATTTTACTTACATGTGCATGTCTGTAGGGTACTTCTCTAATCTCATATTTGTCTACATTTTCATTGTTGTTTAGATCAAACAGAACTCTAATTAATCGTTTCGTTTCTTCAACATGATTATATATGTCACTGCCGTCTTCATAAAAGGAAGCTTTATGTGTACATATTGAAGTGTTGAAGCGGTGCGATGGTGGAACTTCATCATATTCAAGTTGATCAACGACACAATCGAAAAACCACTTCAATAATATTAATAGAACATTGATAAGTTTGACACTCATTCAATAATAATGCAATTATTTATCAAAACACAACACTTACTTTAATTATTGGAAATTGGCATGAGATAGACGACAGATACAAAAATGTAAGACATAGTAAAATGGTGCAAAATTTCATTCTTTTGCACAACAAAAATAGAATTATGAATGCTTTGGAATTGTAGCAATTACATTTATATGCTTGTACGCCATTATTGAAATTATAGAATAAATAAATATTTGCTTTTATAATTCCATTTTATTCAATAATTTAAGTAACATTATTTCTAAAGGGTTGTTTTTAAATATATTTTTATATATAAATGTAAAATTAAATCAAATAATATTTTTTTAATGTTTATTATTTTGAATGTTTTACGAGAAACATCTTTCAACAGTGGACATTTAGCGAAGCCAAACGTGGACCCGCATTGCTTAGTGCCGGTGATGGGATTCGAGCCCCGTGCCCACCAATGTCCAAATTCAAGCCATGTACCGTTAGACCACCCCGGCACGTTGTGCACAAAGTAATTTAATTATTTGCATTGTTAAGTTGACCCAATCTAATAAGTTGAGTACGGTCAAAACGGTCATCTTTAATACTTCAATACTAGATATTTGCCCATTTTAACATTGTTGATATAATATCCATTTTTCTTTAGTGCACATGATTATTAACCATTCCCTTTCACATAATTAACCATAACATCACTGTTAGAATCCGCTTAATGTATATTGCTTAATGTATGTAGCGTTTTAAAAAATCAGTAATAATAATAATAATAATAATAATAATAATAATAATAATTAGTAGTAGTAGTAGTATTAACAGTATTATTATTATTATTAATATTTATTATTATTATTAGTAGTAGTAGTAGTAGCAGTATAATAATAATAATAATAATAATAATAATAATAATAATAATAATAATTATTATTATTATTATTATTAGTAATATTAATGTAGTAGTAGTAGTAGTAGTAATTGAGTATAAGAAACAGCGTGAAAGGCTTTGTTATGGCAAATTGATTATATGCTATTCAATTGCTTTTTATCGAACAATGACATAGGAACAACCATGTTCGATTAATTAACTTATATCTCAAGCATTAAGTATTATACTCTTGATATGTACATATATAGTTAAAAATGCAACAACACATTCATAAACATTGATAATAAGCCACGGAAGTGTCGTAACTTTTTATTGTACTTTTATTGGCTTGTGTTCTTTTGTTTATTTAGAATAAACAGTTAAATTTGTATATAGTCTACATGTCTACATAGTTGCGTTTAAATATATATGTTTATTTAACTCGACCCTTAACTAAATGTTTGTACATATACACTAATAGACAAACGTAATCGTTTTCCTACAATAATTTAAAAATGTTATAATAGTATTGTGAGATTCACTTGTATAATAAATTTACTAGGTTTTCAAGTCAACCAGGAGCACTGTACAGCTGTTTTATCCTTATTTGGAATCATCAGCAGCCATATACCTTTCAAGTTTTACACACACACACACACACACATGAACTTGAACCCACGTCCTATCTGGTTGACTTAGAAACCTAGTAAATTTATTATACAAGTGAATCTGACAATACTATTATAACATTTCTAAAAACATATAATCCCTGAAAAACCCATTGTTATATAATTTTTAAGCATTACTATAAGAATATTAATGAAACAAGTGCATAAAACTAACATTTTCACCAATTATAATTATAAAATTGCAATTGAGAACAAAAACGGTCATTCCGACATTTCTGAAACACCATAGAGAAGCAAATGGCTGGTTTGTAAATAAATTTTATTATAAAATAGCTGTACATATATAGAAATGGATATTAAAAGCTAAACATTTGAAATATTTAAATTAATTAATTACTTGACTATTATTTTCTTACAATGTAATGCCAACATTCGCCCCTGCGATGAAGTGTTTCCACGACAAACACTCAAGCAATAGATTCAATAATTAAGGTCTACATTATCGTTTGGTTGGACAGGAGCAAAAGGCTTGAGCGCAAAGTTAGCAGTCTGGAATTGATGAAAAATTATTATTACTGGACAACCAACAAGAAAACGCCATTCCATCAAATTGCGGCAACAAAGTGAAAGCATCATGATTGCGATCGCAGGTTTTAATAGCAAAAATGAAAGAAAGTTCCATTTCAAAATAGCTGAGTTCATGAAAAGAACTGACTGTCGTTTGTTCACATTATTATAATTGGACGAAGGAAAATATTTGGTTAAATTCTATTTTGTATATATATACTTGTGAACAAAATTAACCAATAAATAGTGTGATAGGTATGTAGTCGTGATTAGTTAGTGTAAGCGCTGTCATTTTGAAAAGCGTAATAATGTAGTACAAAATGATCATGGACTATTTTGTTGAGTTTAGTATTTCTGTTTCTAATCAAACATCGGACAGGAAGTAAAACGTGTCTAAATGCACACCCTCGTAACACTGTACCACACTAAATTACCATCACTGCATAGCTAACGTATTTTTATATGCAATTGTTCTTTTATTCACTAATACCTAATTAAAAATTTAGATGTAGATAGAATTTTTATTTATGCGTAAATATTTTTCTTTTTCGATGTAGGACATAATTGAAATGAGTTTTGACAGTATTATTGTTATTATTATTATTATTATTATTATCATTATTATTGTTATTATTATTATTGAAATGAAGTGCTGGACTTAATTAATCTTTTGTAATCAATATGTTTTTAATTGTAGATTAGAAAACGACAATTTGAAGGTTAGTGGAAATTTCACCTTAAAGTCAACTTTGGCAGAAAATATGTCACTGCCGCTAGTTCAACGAATCAATCCAAAAGCTATTGCTGACAACATTGATACCCTACAACCAAAGATTTATGCCAACAACATTTGTTGTAAATTAGTTTGAGAATCCTAACTGAACAAATATGTGGATGATAAGTTCATTTGTCTAAGTGTTATTTTGTACTTTTACTTGATATTGATTTTATGTTACGAGTTGTTTTTGTATCTATATGTTGGATGTACTTCTGGTGAGTTGCTAATGCTAATATTGGTAATAGTGATAATAATAGTAATAATGATTGTTATTAGGCAAACGTCGGTACGTTTGCCGTTGACGGTAGCTCAAAAAGCAAATTTCCAAATAAATGAAATGTCACCTATAGACAATCAAAGTGACTAATTTCAACTTTTGGTAAATTGTCAACATCGAAGATGAACCTGCCGTCCAAACGTCGACATTGAGCATTCCGATCGAGTCCAAACATCCATAAAGCTCCGAGAAGTCACTGTGGGTTGTTGGACTACATACACAACTGGCATGCCTGGCAGAATGTAGTTATGTTTTTCGATATGCACAGTGCCATTTTTTCAGTTTTAGTAAATTCTACATTGCCTATATAGAGTGTGCATCTCAGCTCTTTTCTGCTCATTCCAACTTAGTTCGACGCGATGACGTTTGTTGTAGAGCAAACGAAAGCTTGTTCAAACTTTTACTGTGTAGAAATTTTTTGTTGCAAAACAATATTACTGATTGATCTAGAGTTGTACATTCTGCCCGTTGTCTACCGGGCCTATACATACATTCAAAGTTAAAATTTTATAATATTTTTAGCCAATTCACTAATTGACCTTTTGGGTTTTTAAACTCTTTAAACCGATTAAGTGCCTGATAGTCTGTTTTGAAAACAAATTTCCTTCCCAATAAGAAATGCCAAAAATACAGATTAAAACAAATAATTGCCAACTTTTTTGTTCGCGTAGTACAATAATTTTGTTTGGTCGTTATTCAGGTATTTAGGTATATTCACGAGTTATGTAGGAGGAAACTACTTTTGGTACTTGGTTCAAAATATCAAATGTCGACAAAAATAAATCCCGAAAGTTATGTATATAAATATAATAAAAATACATATATAAATAAACAGGAATGTAAAATTTAAATATATTCGTGGAAAAAATAATTGTCATACGCCGATTTGAAGGAGTCCCAGGACGGTGCTGAAACAACGTGGCTCGGTAGAAGATTCCACGCGGAAATAACCTTATACTAGAAATGGTTTAAACGTAACCGGGATTTTACTCCAGGCTTGGATAACTTAAAAGGGTGCCCCCTTTGAGAATCGTTAGCAGGGACGAGAGAATGTTTAACACCATCCGACCTTAATAATTTAAAAACTAAGATGAGTTCGACCCGGAGCCTCCTATATTGCATTGGAAAAAGCTTAAAAGGTTTTAATCGGTTTGTGTAACTTACATTCTTAAGCTATCTGGGAATCTTAGTAAAACTGCGCTGTACTTTGTCTAGAATCTTAATGTCTGCCTTTAGGGAAGGGGATGTAACTTGGATACAATATTCTAAATGGGGTCTAATATAAAACTGGTAGAGTAGCCGTGTACAACTTACAGGGACATTCCATAGATTACGCTTAAAGAACTTAGTGAGTTGGAACCCCTTAGAAGCTGTTATCCTGTGTTGCGTTGAAAAGTTAAGAGAGTGATTGAAGGTAACCCCCATATCCTTAACTGAATTAACTCGAGTAATGGGAGATGAGTCTGACGCTCTAAATATATTGCCTAAAGATTTACCAAGGAAGAAGTGTTTACACTTGGAAAAATTTAGAGGGAGCGCATTTGTTATAAACCAGTTGTATATACTCATAATATCTAGTTGAAATTGTTCAAGATTAGAACTCCAAATCTTGACATCATCAGCGTACAGCAGAATGTTAGAACGAACAACAGCGGGTAAGTCATTAATATAAATAATAAATAACAAAGGGCCGAGGACGGACCCTTGGGGGACGCCTGAGGTAATATTAACGGCTGTGGAAGTGATATCACCTAATCTTACATGCGGATTTCTATAAAAAAATAATCTGTTTATAATAATTTTTGTCCGTTTAAAAAAGAACAACCACGATACATTTATCACTGGCATCTGTATTTAATATAGACAAAAAAACGTCGGTTGCAAAATCTGGTATCTTTATAACGGGTTCAGAACACAACTGATCTTTTAAAAATTTGAACGCGTTTTTACACTCTTAACCTCATTCAAATTTTTTATTGTTAAATCGTGCAAGAGACTAGCAGTCCCGGCAAAAGTTTTAACAAACATTTTATAGTATGGTGCTTATCACAAAAATGTCCGTATCTCTGCTACATTTTTAAGAATGGACCAGTTTGTATCTTGTCGGGATCACTGGCTATCTTATCGGTTGAAATTACATGGCTCAATTAATGCACTTAGAGTTAAGAAAACAGTTTTCTATTCAATTGCATACCGGATGCTTTAATCCGACAAAACACCCCTTTTAACGTAAGTAAATAATTTTCCATATCTTTGCTATATATAGTTCAAATACACCAAACACTATTGATGTATTAAACCGTGTAGAATTGTTTGCATTAGTTGTTGGAACGTTGGTAGTGCGTTTACCAAACCAAATGGTATTATCTAAAATTTAAACAGTTTGGAAAACAACGTGAATGCAGTTTTATAAACCTTGACTTGCCAGAACCAGAATCCAAATCTAATGTACTGAAATATGTAGAGCCTGCCATTACATCCAATATGTAATCAATCCGAGAGAGTAGGGAAAAGTTTTTAACAGTGATTTTATTTAACAACTGATAATCAATACATAGGCGTATATCCCGGTTTATCTTCTGCACCAGTACCACTGATAATGCCCACCATGACTTCGATAGTCTAATAACATCTTTTTTAAACATATTCGTACAATTTCTTTGACTCAAGCCTGATATTAAAGTGATATTCGTCGGGTACGTTTTTTCTTAAGGGTGCATTTTCGGTTTTGATCCTATGCTGTAAAATGTTGGTTATACCAAATGGTTTGTTATTGGTCGCAAAAATGTCAAACGTCTTTTTAATCCGTCCCACTTAATCCTTGTTTTGTTCACTAATACCACACAATTGTAATTTATGACAATTTTTTTATACTAATTGTTTTTTATGTACGTCAATAATACAAACAGTTGCATTAAAAAAATTAGCGCCTAGGATTACTTTCCATAAGAAACAGTGGTTCTCGACGGTCACTTTGGCAAATATCAATCTGTCAGGCTTAATATCGGTACCATTTGTAGTAGTCAATTCCTTTTCAACCGCTTTCATATCAATAATTAAACCCAAAATGCCCTTATTGACAAGCGAACAGGCTGCACTTGTATCTATAAGCATGTCTTCCGCATGCTCATTTGTTTCACTTTTTGTAATAAGTAGACTGTCATTGGCTGTGTTTATTACATTAAATACGGGGTTATTGTGAATTTTTTTTGACCTACCGTTATGCTCACTTTTTTATTTACCAAGCTATTGACAGTAATAGCAATTATCATTGAACAACGTCGATTGAGGAAATTTTACTTGATGACGTACATTGTTATTTTTGTTTCCTCCTACAAGAACATTTTTCTATATAATTTGTTTTGTTCTAGTAACCGCTCCCATTTATCCGTCGGTTGATTTCACTACCAAACAGCAAACGTCTTTCAATATCTGAATTATCTGTAGATCTTTTCCATTTTTTTCTAATTCAGATTTAAATGTCTGTCTTGCTAGTCGTGCTACGTCAAATATATACTGAGATGTAAACTCAATTAGTTGTTGTTTACGGTTGTAAAACCTTTTGGAACACGTTTCAACACTACGGATTAGAATAAATAAAAGTCAGGATCAGGATCAAGACAGTACACGAGGTGCGTAGAACGTTATCCTTTTAATCCTCGGTTCTCAAAGTATCTAAAAATTTAAAATCGGGAAGAATAAAGCGGGAGGAAGAAACTGGGACAAGAAAAATAAATAATTGTGAAAGAAAGTAATAAAAATATGGTGGAGAAAAGTGAAAAAGTAAATTAGAAATTAAATGAAGTTGGAGAGCTTGTGTTTGTCATAATTTATCTTAAATGACCCTAAGGAATTAGAATTGACTACATGACTTGGAAGCTTATTCCATTCTGTAATGGATCTGTGTGTGAAATGAATTAGTCTAACACTAGTGAGGGCTCTGGGTTTGTGAATCTTCCGACAATGTCCCCTAAGGTTACCATTATTAACATTTAAAAAATGCGTGATTCTATTGCTGGTGAATAACTGATATATTAAGATTAAGTCGCCTCGGAGTCTCCTATCTCCTAAAGGGAATAATTTTAATTTCCGTAGACGTTCAGGATATGATTTAAAACTAAGCTCATGAGGGAGTCTGGAGAGCATCCTTTGGACTCTTTTCAATTGATATATGTCACCTTTCAGATATGGGGCAGTTACCTGGATACAATATTCTAAATGTGGCCTTATATGTAACATAAATAATAGTCGAAGGCTATCTATCGGAATTTTGCCTAAATTTCGTCTGAAAAACTTAATCAGGTTAAAGCATTTTTAGGTCGCTAATTTATGATGTAATGAGAAGACTAAGGATGACGTAAATGTAACCCCCAGATCTTTAACCACTTTTACTGTTGTAATAAACTTATCCCCAATCATAAATGCTACCCCAAAGGTCGTCCAAAAGTTATATGTTTACACTTTTCTAAATTTAAAGGAAGCTTATTTTTAACCGACCACAGATAGATATTATCAATATCTTGTTGCAAAAGTTCCGGGTTTGTGCCCCAGATTTTAACATCATCCGCATACAGCAGAATGTTAAATTGAACTTTCGCAGATAGGTCATTGACAAACAATATGAAAAGTAAGGGACCTAGGACTGATCCTTGTGGCACACCTGATGTTATTTTACACTGGGTGGATAACGCGTTGCCGAGCCTAACTCTGAAATATCGATCCTTCAGAAAATCACTAATCTAATTTAATAGAGGATTACCTATGTCAAAAGTCTTTAACTTAGCTATTAGGAGGGAGTGCGGGACTTTATCAAAAGTCGCAATTTTTCTAGCGCAGTTACGACATTAGTTTCTGTTTTCAAAATCCCGCTGTTAAAAACCATCTTCTCAACCTTTCTTTCGAACATATAGCTTAAGGTTTAAAATTACAACTTTTTGGGAGATTAAACTAAATGGGTTTTGATCTTCCATTTTCAGTGCTTAAATACGTCGCCTATGACAAACTTTTCTAGTGGCGTAGTTGTAGGTGCTTGTGTAGTTCTTAACGCACGCCTGTGAACTATAAATTCGAAAACCCCCATTATTTGGTTTCTAATATGACTAAGAATTGACGAGCCACATTCGCTTTCACTCACGACAATAAAAAAACTAAATAATTAAATATTTTATTAAGAAACAATTGAATAAATTTACAGTTTTAATTAAATAATTTAATTAAAATTTTGTTAAAAACTGTTAATGTTATTATATAAAGATTATTGGTAAAATATAAAAGTAAAAAATTCTAAAAAACTATAAGGTTCATACTTATACAGATAGCTATAAGATCAGTTACCAGCTTTCGAACTAAGGAGCGTTAATTTTTTAGGTGATGAATTTGATCAACGACAAATGGAATTATTGCACTTATAATTTATTTAGTAAAAATATAAGGGAGTTATTTGTGTAAGTACTTTGTGGGTACTGTTTATCCAATAATCTTTTTTTGTAAAATTGTATTAATAAAAAATATCTAGTTAATTGTTTTTAATAAATTGTATTTTTAAACGTAAAATGTAAATACTGTATTACAAACAAAACACATTGATTTTTTAATCATTTAAAAAAGAATCCATATATTATTATCAAAACAAACTTAAAATTCTACTGTAAAAACATCTATAGTAAAATTATTAATTATTTCGGTGTTTTTTAAAAACAGTTTTTAAAATAATTTTTGTTTAAAAATAATTTAATAATATAAACACTATAAAGTAGAAATTTTTATTAATTAATTTTAATTAATAATATAAAATAAAATAAATTAATAAATTAGTAGCAAATAATAAATAATTATTTTAATTATGTGACATTTTCTAACTACGGTAATCGAAAATCGGCTTTTCAGCCGTTGAATATAGAAATGGTTCGTTATTTTACGTCGCTGTTCCGTTCCATTGATTTGTATAACAAGTCATCTAACTTACCACTTACTTCATGTACATTTTCGGCAATGATTCGGAGAAGCAGTTTCCGATATTATTTTTATTATTATGGACCAGAACTTTGGATGGTTCCATTTATGACGTTGGTCTTTTTCGTCGATCCTTATAAGGCAGTTAAAGAAGCTCTCTCACACAAGCCTATAACATTCGATCCAGAAAAAATATCTTCTCTTCAAATCAGATTCCGCTTACATAAAGCTAAAAAGGAAGCGAAACGCAAAGGCATTGATATTTCGGATATAATCAACGAGAAAGAGTAAAGCGTTATGTAGAATATTAGTTACAATAAATTATAGTTTTTACTATTTTGATGTTGTTTTATTCTCGAGGCTTAACTTGATTATTGCTTTATTTTAGTTTTGAACTTTTAGGTTCAGTGTGTAATGTGTTATTGAAATTTTAAGATGCTATTTTGTAGCCATTTTCTGTATATCTACTAATTTTAGGGTTAACTTGTATTTACTCTAATTTGAAGATTGAATATTGATGTTTTTCAACTAGTTAGCTTGTTAGTTACGCATGAAATCGGTAGTTGTAACTGTGAAGCAAGTTTGGATTATGAAAATTCATTAAAATCAACAACAATTGGTGATTTTATCACCTCTTTATTTGTTCCACATTTACAAAGCATTTTCAATTCATATATTAAGAGGTTGCCGGTTACATATAATAAAATAATATTTTGTGATAGATTTTAGGCATCTTGTGTGTATTCATTCATTCATTTTGGTTGGTGACGTGGTCACCTCTTCATTATTTCCCATATTTATACGACATGTAGAAC
>JAKXYG010000554.1:0-35303 GCA_025895645.1 Cardicola forsteri | reverse complement strand
AGAAAACTTGGCTATTCCAGAAAAACTAATTAAAATGAACGATTCGTGGAATCAAACAAAACGTTTGGAAGGATGTTGAAATACATGGAAACATTTTGTTGTTTTATGTTATTTTTGAATTATAGGACTTTGTTTTTGTTTTTTACTATAACTGTTATCTTATTGCCCCATGCTTATTTTCAAAGCAAAAGGGATTTGTATTATATATATTGAAAAAATATATCTATCAAGTTAAAACAAAAAAAAATTAAAAATAAGAGTTCATTGACAAGTACCATATATATATATATTATAATTCTATTGCATTACATTTAGTATTTAAACTTTATAGAAGTGACCAATGGAGGTCATATTCACCAATTAAATTAACTGTAATAAACAATTGAAGGCTAATCAAATAAGCGAAAAATTATTTTATTTTGCGAAAATATTGGTTCAATTATGTTGACTACATAAATTTTAAGAAATTATATGCACTTGTTTAGTTATGTAAAAAAATCAATAAGATTCAATTATTGTTAATAATAATAATAATAATAATAATAATAATAATAATTATTATTATTATTATTATTATTATTATCATTATTAATAATATAAGTTTTAATACGTCACTATATACACATTCAGAATAGAGATACATATATAACAGATAAATAATGTCATTAACAAAAACAATCGACACAAAGCAAAAGTAAAAAATAACAATTAATCAAATTAAAAAATAATCCATGTATTTGCTTAACAAGGATTGGTAAACTAATAATAATAATAATAATAATAATAATAATAATAATTATTATTATTATTATTATTATTATTATTATTATTATTATTATTATTATTATTGTTACATTAAGCTTTAATATCTCACTAGAAATACATTCAGCGCAAAAATACATTTTCAAAATCGATAAAAATAAATAACATAGCATAGCGTAATAACAAAATTACGAAAAAGTAGTATTAGGAATAAAGGGAACAAAATAAAACAGAATGTCATATGATAATGAATATATATATATATATATATATATAGTCAATCCAATAAACGTATGGTTCAAAAAATTAATAATTCAAAATAATAAGTCATTATAAGGCATATTATACTGCAGGATGTCCAAATTATATTTAAATTTAGAAAATATCTAACAAAAACAAAAAAATAAATAATCCATGTTCAGTCGGAATCCTTTGATTTATTAAAATACATTAGACATCTAAATGTGAATTATTTCCTGTTTTTGGTAATTCTCCTTTTTGTTTTTTTCTTGGTAATAACAATCATTTGGCTGTAGTTAATCGCATGCTCTAAACCATCCAATAAATCACACGAGCAAAGCCGTGACAACGGTCGATATAAATGTTTTTGTTATCATCATTTATGTTGACTGCTTTAAATGTTTTACGGAAAACATCTTTCAGCAGCGGACATTTTTGAGCGAACCCAAACATGGTCCTGTATTTTAGTGCTGATAGTAGGATTCGAACTCTAATGCTTACTCTATTCAAAATCAAGCTCTGTACCGTTAGACCACTCCGATACAAAGCAAGAGAGTACTGTGAGGTTTCCCGAGCAAATCCGATTAGGGATTGTCGCGAGCTTTAACTTTCCTAAGTGCAATGGCGAGCCTTTACCAGGGGTCAGAGCATTCATAATTTCTCTAAACCTGGCACTGTTAACGATAGATCTTGCGTTGAATGATATAAGTGTTAGCATTGACATATTTACAGCCGGATACAAAATCGAATCGAAACTCAATCCAATATGACATGTTAGAGTATTCACCACCTATCCAATATATCTCTTAAATTGTAAAAAATAATATTTGCGAAATTTAATTTATAATTATAAAATACATTATTATTTGTTGTACAAACAAAGTACAATAGTTCCATTTATTAAAATTTAAAAGCAAACAGATAATTTACTATAAAAAGAATTTTATTGATTAAAATGCCCGAATATACAAAGAAAACGTTACAAATTTTATAACAATTTAAGTAACATTCACTCTATTTTGTAACTTTTGTCAACCGCTTTGATTCTGAGTCTAACAATGTACCAATATAATCCTTTGAAAGTCAATTTTTTACAACACAAATAGACAATTTTTTTTTAATTTGAATAAATCAAACCTATCGTAAATTGTAAGTCATTCGAAAAAATACAATACCAATGCTAAAATGTATCCTGGAGCATTGTTTTGAATATGTTTTCAATGCCTAAAAGCACTTTGTTAACGTAACAACTGCAATAATTTGTTAACAATTTTTATAAATTACCTACTGTTCAAGCAGTGGTTAGTATAAATCTATTTTTATAACTTTAGACATTTGCTGGCACAATAACCATGTAGACGAACTATGTACGCAACCTATTTTGAAAAAATATTTGTAATTTTTAGCATAGTCCACATCATACACAACCGCAAATTCAAAACAGCACATGCATTTCTCAATGTGTCTTCTTCTAAAATCATAAAAGATATCTGTCATACATATGTTACAAAATTTTATTCATTTATATTTTTGTTTGGAACATGTATTACAGTAAATTTTAAAACCAAATTTAGCAAATTTATCCATTTTTCCAAAAAATTTTCTACATTTTTGTTGATTACTACTGTTAAATGCATTTTTTAATTTTTTGCTTAATTTTGCAAAAATAAAATAATTATACTTTTTTGTTGTATACAGTCTACTTTTATATGATTTGGGAAATGTTTTATGTATAAGCCTTTTTTCTACAAATTAGACACGTTTATTTTGTACATATTTTGCAATTCTATAGACGTTTGTGTACCATTTATATAGAAAACATAAATTTCTTTGTACTGGAGCTTAACTAATGACGATTGCCAAATAAATATATAAGAAAATGTTAACTGTAAGATGAATTCATTTCGTATATTCTCGTCAGTTGCAAACATAAAATTTTAGTATATATATATATATATATATATATATACTCGCAGTTGCGCTGACAAAAACATTGGTCAGACAAAACGTTGCTTAGCTAATCGGACTAAAAAACACATTTCCAACTGGATCAATAATAGGTCAAACGGAACTGAACACTCATCCATTAAAAGTGTTAATTATTTCTCAAGCTTTGAATATATTGAAATATTCACATATTGAAAGCCAGTTTATGTGCACAAAAACAGGTCGTCACTACATTGAACTTAGCTTGGTCGTAATGTTTGTTTTTCTGCATGCTTCTGAGTTGTACTAACTTAAATGCTATCTTCTTCTTTTTTCTTTACAGCTTTTCCCTCTTTTATGACGAGTCGCTGTTTCTGGTCAGCATTCTCCATTTGGTTCTGTTCGTAGCGTCAATTTTAATTAATCCCTTTTCCTTCATATTGGCTTCGACACAATCCAACCATCTTCTCTTTGGTCGACCACGGTTTCTATTGCCTTCCACTTCCAGTGCCATTAATCGCCTTGTAACGTGGTTTTCTTCTCTACGTAGGATATGGCCGTACCACCTTAACCTTTTTTCTTCAATCTTCTTATGAGTTTTCATGATAACCTCATTTTTGATTCCGTCTAATTGGGACATTCCCAACGACTATCAAAGTATGTTTATTCTACTGAATTCAGTTTCCTCTCTTGGGCTTTCTTAATACTCCATGTTTTCAATCTGTAGATCAAGACCGGTCCCACTGCTATCTTAAACATTTAACCTTTTATCCTTGCTGTTATCCTTCTGTCGCATAGAACTCCTGTAAGTTTCTTCCAGTTATACTATCCTGCTTGTATTCTTTGTGCTATTTCTGCATTCAAATTTCCATTCTCTTCTAGCAATGATCTAAGGTATTTAAACCTTCTCACTCTCAGCAATTTCTAATGCTCCATTTTGAATTTCATACCATTTTCTTTTGTTAATTTTTAAGCTTCAATCCTCTAGTTCCTTTCTTCATTGATCTAACTGTCTCTCCAAATTCTCATGTTTTCTACTGCATAAAACAATGTCATCTGCAAATAACATATACCATAGAAAATCCATTTTAATATTTTTTGTTAGCACGTCAATAACTAAATCAAACAAATACGGGTTTAGTGCTAAAGTCTGATGTGGATTAACTTTTAGTAAAAACTCATCAGTCAGTTCCACACTGGTTTTCACCAACGTTTTTTGCGTCATCATACACATCTTGTATAATTTTCACATGCCTTTCGGGGTCACTTTGTTCTCCCATGCTCCTCCACACTTCCTGTCTCGGAATCCGTTCGTATGCTTTTTCTAAATCGATAAACACTATATGAAGTTCTGTCTGTTTCTCTCCGTGTCTTTCTATTGTTGTTCTGAGAGAAAAGATAGCATCACTTGTACTACATCCAGGCATAAATCCAAATTGTTCTTCTCCAATATCTGTTTCTTTGAGGATTTTTCCATCAATAATTTTCTCTCAATGTTTTAAAGAATGTAACATAAGCTTCATATCCCTATAGTTACTATGGTCTTAAACGTCTTTTTCTTTTTGTAGATTGATGTGATAACACTTTTTCTCTACTTGTCAGGCATTTTCTCTGCACTCCATATTAAATTTAAAAGTTTAGTTAATCTGTCAATTCCATAGTTTCCTAAACATTTCCATGCTTTAATAGGTATTTCGTCTGATCCTGAAGTTTTTTTCATTCTTTACCTTTCCTACTCCTTTAATTACTTCTTTATAGGATATTTTTTTTGTCACGCCTAGATTAGGTGTTCCAACTTCAATCACTGCTCTGGAATTTTCTTCATTTAACAGTGTTTCAAAATACGCTTTCCATCATTTCTTTATTGACTATTCTTCTGTTAATACTAATCCTCTTTCATCTTTCATTTGTTTAATCTGTCTCAAGTCTTTTGAGGCTTTATTTCTGGATTTGACAACACTAAACAACCTCTTATCTTCTCCAGGTGACTCCAGGTCTTTATACATTTTGTCTCACACTTTCGCTTTTGCTACTGCTATCGCTCTTTTAGTTACCTTCTTTGCTTGTTGATATTCCAACTTGTCGGTTTCCAATCCATTTAGATCCCACTTCTTCTTTTTAATTTACTTATTTTTAACAGCTTGCTAAATTTCCACATTTCACCATTAAACATTCTTTGTCTGCAGGTACTTTCTACCAAGATGTTAACCCTAGTATCTGTACAGCTGCTGTGGTAATCACTCTGTTGTTTAATGTCCACCATTTTTGCACTCTTTCCGAAAACTTCTAGTTCTGTATGACCTCGTTTTTAAATTGTTTAGTCAGGTTGGTTTCCTTTAATTTCCACCGTTTTAATTTTTTTTTCCTGAGTCTCCCTTACCTCCTTTTGTTTATTTGTTTATTTGTTCTCCTTATTGCTTGAATGTTTATCTGGTTTTGTTTTCCACCGCTCTGATATATAACCAGTTGGTTATTAAAGAATGTGTTGATCAAAGCCATGTCTTGTGAGACCATATACTCTAAAAAAAATTTGCCATTCTCATTTGTATCTCCAATTTTCCATCCGCCGTGGCATCTTTTAACAATATCTTTAAACTGTCCTAAATGTCCGTTTAAATCAGCCCCAAGTATTATTTTTTCTATCAGAGAAATGTTGCAAAGTATTTCTTCAAGGTGTTTGCAGTATTTTTTTAAAACTTTTTCATGTTCAGCTTGCGTTGCGCTAATAATATTAATATACAAACCACCTATATTTAGTTTTACTATCATTTTTCGTTTGATGAACCCATTTACTTCAAATAGGTTCTCTCTTGTCTTGTTTGATAAATTGGTGGCTACTCCATTCCTTCCTGAGTCCCCACTGTACAGCAGTTTATGTTCTCTAAACAGATATTTAACCCCACCTAATTTGGATTAGAAATAATTCAATCTAGCGTATCCCAAGCCTAGATAAAGGAGGAGGGTTTGAGCGCAAAAGGTTTGCAACCTGGCCTCTGTAATAAATTTATACTTCTACGGAAACAATCAAGAGGACGCGATTACGGCAAGCAACAACAAAGAAGTAGTTGCACGTATCTAGATGACAAAGTTACACACATGACAAGGTTAAGTAAAAGCCGAAAGAAAGCTCAATCTTCGACTTGCAAAATCTTCAATACCAACGAGACTTTGTTATTGTTGTTGTTGTTTTGCTGAAATTGTTGTTTTATTGCTCCATGCTTATTTTTAAAGCAAAAGGGTTTTGTATAATATGTAATATAATAGACAGATCTTTCGCTTTTTTACCCTTCCATCTCGTCTCTTAGAGGCATAGTATGTACAGCTTTCTTCTATCTATTCGTTCAGCAATTTCTCTTTCTTTACCTA
This sequence comes from Cardicola forsteri, assembly GCA_025895645.1. Classification (NCBI taxonomy): domain Eukaryota; kingdom Metazoa; phylum Platyhelminthes; class Trematoda; order Strigeidida; family Aporocotylidae; genus Cardicola; species Cardicola forsteri. Next base: position 29,009 of record JAKXYG010000554.1, on the reverse strand, counting down.
TTAATGATCCAATGATTTAGATGCCCACTCTTCACTTTCCTTTGTTTATTAAACTGTTATGAAATATTTTGACTATTTTAGTGTTTTGAGTAGGTTTTACTGTCGGATGCCATTACTGACGCAAATCCTCCTCCTTTATCCAGACTTGGAACTGGCTAAATCGGTTAATTTCTTATCCTCACTAAATGGAGTTAACTTAAATGTTATCTGTATCCCTCTTATGTATATATACACTATAAGTTTACATGCTTGTGATTGACAGCAATCTACAAAATAATTATATATCACTGTTTACATTTTCTTATATTTTTATTTGATATAAATGGAACCCACTGCTTTAAAGGACAATTATCTTTTACTAAACATACGTATAAAGTAAAGAAGAAACGCGGTATACGTAGCAAAATCTAAAATTTTTGTATAGAAAATAAAAATGGAACGTGTTAAAATTAGTTGATTTTTTTAATCATGTTTTTTTTGGAAAACTATTTGTTTTCAAATATTTTATATTAAATTATTTTTTTAATTGAGTGATTATCAACAATTTAAAAATATAATGTGAAATTGTACGTGTTTATTTTAGCATTTTTTTTATTTTAAAAATTACTATTTATTGGTTATTATCATTATTCTACTAATTATGTTTATAAATAGATTCACTATTTTCATATTAAAATGTTTTTAACTAGAAACATGTAACAATTTGGTATCATGTCACAAGTGTGTATTAGACATTATACAATTTGTAAAAAATGTTTAGCACCAGTTGAATATTTTGTTATTTTAAAAACAAGAATTTAAAAAAATTAGGTGGATTCAAACTCATTTTCCACTGTACAGTAAAGGCATATTGAAAGCCACCATGTTAATATTTCGTTTTTCGATAAAAATGCCGCTTTCTAGTTATTAAATTCTATTATATGAATAAATGTTTTTTATTTAAATAATCAAAAAATTGTATTTTTTGTTTGGTAGAAAATTAAAAAAATAATAATGTGTTTTTATTATTTTAAATTTCAAATAAAAACACTGATAAAGTCAATACCATAATGATGGACATAGAGATTACATCTAATTTTAAGCGTTTTTCAAATACGAAAATCACAAAATCAGAAACTACACAAATTATGAAATAACAATTTAATTTTTAATGTGTTGTGTGTTTTGATAAACTGCAAAACAAATTATTTCTTCTTCTTGTACTACTACAGTTTGTTCCTCTTTTATAAGGGACCACTCGGTTTTGTATCAAACCAATACAAAGGCTTATAACTATTAAGAAGTTTTAGCGTATGGGTTTGACTGTCTAATACACTTCGTGCTACAAAACCTCAGTCAATATACGGACTTGGGATTAACAAAATCTATTTAGTTCTAATTTTTTTTAGGTATAGATACAAGTCAAATTACTATTAACTATTAAAAAAGTATTTCAATAATTTGAAATTGTATGCAAGATAGTTAGAGAATGAATAGATACATAATTTGATTATATTAAAAACATGATGAATTTGATAGCACATATTGTAAAAATTAATAAATAAAAATTAATGTAGCGTTGTTTTAAATAAATAAATAATATTTTTGGCAGTTTATATTAATTAACTCCGCCTAGTTTGGATTAGAAATGATTCAATCTAGCCAGTCCCAAGCCTGGATGAAGGAGAAGGGTTTGAGCGCAAGGTTAGCAATTTATAATGCTACAGAAACAATACAAGAGGACTCCATTCAGTCAAACAACGGCAAAGAAGTGATTGCACGTATCTGGATGACAGAGTTACACACAGGTGACAGGGTTGAGTGAAAGCCGAAAGAAAGCTCAATCTTCGATTTGTAGAATCTTCAATGCCAACGAGACTTTGTTGTTGTTGTTCTAGCTGTAATTATTGTCTTATTGTCCCATACTTATTTTTAAAACAAAAAGGGTTTTGTATTATATATATATATATATATATATATATATATATATATATATATATATATATATATATTATATATATATAATATTAATTAGTTATCAAATGTTTTACAACTATATTTCTTTTTATAAACAAGAGTAAGATTAATATTTTAAAAAGAGTTTAAAATCTTTTTGCTCTTAGAGAGCATGGGATGACAGGATTATTTTGAATATTGTGAACATTAAACATGGAAATTATACTTGAATTTTGCCAAACCCCGATATCGGAATGATGCTCATACATAGTTGCCGCTGTTTCATACAGTGGTGTTGTTGCTTCTCTAACAATATTTATCTATAAAGGCCAGGTTTCTAATAATAATTTCAAACTCTCCTACATTCTCAACTGAACTCGAAACTGGTTACGGTGGAGTTAATAAATATAATTTTATGTAATGTTAAAACACCAAATTAAGTTATGCTTTCTGTTTTTAGTTTCAATGCGCATTATTGAAAACATTGTGCAAATATATAAGTAAAAATAATAATTTTTATATGCATACTTTTTGAATAAGTGTATATACAAGTAACATTAATATTAAAACTTTATTTCATTTAATTTATAACTTAAAAATTACAAAAAAAATATAAAACGTATTCAACATTTAAATTAAGTTGATTATAAATAGTGTAAAAAATTTACAAAAGCATAAAGTTAAGGAACTAAGAATATTACTATCACCGTTAATAGAAACTTTATAAAATGTATACAAATCTTAAAGATTATTAACATTCTATATTAATTTTGTTTTACTTTTTAATATAAACAAGTGATTTTTATAATTTAAAAGTTAAAAATATTGCCAAGGTCAATAATCCAACTTGTTAAATAAAAAAAATCAATTGTTAATTTAATAAAAATCCATTTTCTGACACAGGATATTGAAAGAAATGCCCAAGTTATCAATTTATAATTGGTAGCCTATTTGAACACGTGACACATTAATAGAGTAAAATAACCAATCAAAATTAATAATTAACTTGTTATAGACTAATTATGTTTAAATGTCGCGTAGAGATAAACCGATCCAGCCAGTCTTGTAACTTGGCCTACAGAATGTTAGAAATAAACCAATTTAGCCAGTCCCGTATCTAAATAAAGGAGAAGGGTTTAAGTGCACGTTTAGCAATATGGCCTCTGTAAAATAATCTATATTAATACACAAACAATAAAAGGACGCCATTCCGGCAAACAACGGAAAATAAATGATTGCACGACCCAGATAACAATGTTGAGTGAAGGCTGAAAGGAATGTCAATCTTTAATTTACAGAATCTTCGATTTGATTCTACATTTACCGTTCAAAAGGCCAACAAGAACGGAATAGACAATTGATAATAGCAAAAGAAAGGTTAGTAGTTCATAAAAAAATTAGTTAAAAACCATTCGGAAAAATCTAATTATAATGAATGTTTCATAGAATCAAACAAAACGTTTTGCCGCATGTTCAACTATATAAAATAAATTTGTTGTTTCATGTTCATTTTAAAGCCAAAGGGTTTGTAATATTATTATTATTATTATTTATGGTTATTGGCTTGGATACTTCAGTAGTAGCTAACTTTAATAATAATAATAATAATAATAATAATAATAATAATAATAATAATAATAATAATAATAATAATAATAATAATAATAATAATAATAATAATAATAATAATAATAATAATAATAATAATAGTAATAATAATAATAATAACTATAATAATAACTTGTTTCAAGTCTGGGAAGAGGATTTGGGTTGGGAAGCGAATCCAATATTAAATATCTACATCTAAACCTTTTAATGGTCACAATGGTTTGATAAACCGATAGACGTTCCCCATAAAAATCGCACGTGACTCCCGCATAAATTGTGTTATACATTTGCGAGGTCTATCTGGTCAAAAATGAACCAGGTTAAAAACGTTAGTCCAACGGAGAAGTATAGAATGGAAAATATACGTACGAAAAAAAAAAGAATTATTGAGAGCGAAAAAGTTTAGATACCTGGGCTTAACGCTAGAAGAAAATAAAGATTTAAGTGCGGAGATAACTTAAAGAACACGGTCAGGATAGCATATGCAAAGCAAACTTACAGGAGTGCTGTGTGATAAAATGATAACAGAACCAAATGGAAAATGATGACCGGAAACAGTAACTCATAATAAAAGAGGAAAAAACTGTAAAAAAAAGTAATAGGAGAAGAATGATTACGTTTAATTTACCCAATAAATGATTAAACTTTTTTCAATTAGTGTGTAAAACGTTTATAATGCACATTGTGTTTCTAAAATATGTACAAACTTTAGTACATAATATTTGATACTATACGTATAAAATAATTAATTATAAAATTTCTGCTAAACAATATTAGTTCAAGTAAATGGCCTAAAAAAATATAAGCATTTGCCGCCAACTAGTTACTTTTTTTAAAACGCTAAAATTATATGTTTTTCTACCCTACTTTTAAACAAGTAACAAAATTCCAATCAATTTAAAAAGGCTGATAATACATTTTTGATTATGTTTTGAAGAAGGAATTGATAAAATGAACGTATTGTTGGCTACAACTTGACATCCTTACAGATAGATAAGATAAATTATGTGTTAAAATTCAACATTTACCTCATAAAAAGAAAACGGTTTTGCAATAAACAATTGGCAATGATAAAAAATGATTGATAAACGACAGAAAACGTGGTTTGAAAACTAGTTAGAAAGATCTAATTTGTTACATAGATTAGGACAAAGATTTTAGCAAAATGTTCAAACAAATTGAATCAATTCGTTACCCCATGCTTTTTAAAGTAAAAGGGTTTCGCATTTGTGTTTACAATAATCCAATGTCGAATCAATGTTTTGAAGAAGAAAGTTTAAGAGAAGAGTAAAAAAAATATATAAAACAAATTGCAAAAAATTTAATACTATTGAAAAAGAACAATAAAAACCATTTAGATAAATTGAATTTTAATGTAGCAAAATACTAAAATGCAGTGGGTTTAATCCGCTCTACCGGTACAAAATGTAGACGTCTATTTTCTTGTTTTTCTCAAACCATTCAAAATAGTGACATTGGAACAAATTAATCTTTTTGTTTAGTATAACTTTAAGAATGCAATGAAGTTGTACGTTGACCAAACAAACATATAATAAATTATTATTGTTATTATTATAAGCAAGCTGATTGATTAAGAAAGCAAAGCAAAATGATAATACAGTAAAGTTTAAAATATTTCTTATTAATAAGTTGATTTTATGCAAATCGCATTTATAAATAAATTACAAAATAAATTATAAATAATAGTCGACCCAATAACCTACATTGAAAGGGTGCAATTTGATTTGAAAAGTAATAAGTTATGGTTTATTATATCTGGGACATGCTTTAACTTATAATAGCGTTGTATTCAATATAGATTTTTACTTTCAAACAATTTTGTAATAATTTATCTCATTTCAATTGGAAATTTAAAAGTTAATCTTTAAATATTTGTAAACTTTGGTGGTATCTAATCAAAAGCTTTTGGTCAATAATTTGACATTTTTATATTTCAAAAAAATAGAAATTTCAAAATTATTGACTTTTTAAAAATTATTTTTATTTATCTACAAATTATATTATTTTTTATAAAAAAAACATTAATAATACGATCGAAATTGCTATTATTCTTAACAAATTGGATTTAAATATAAAACTTGGACTAAAATTTGCTAACTCAATTATTATACAATATTTGATCTAATAAAATTTTAAAAATTAACTAAAATAATAATTTTGAAAATAAAACTATATATATATATATATATATATATAATAAAAGTAGAAAGTAAATTTGAATATAAAACTACAAATTCAAATTATAAAAATGGATTATACTATTTTATTATCTTGCGTTAACATAATAAAACTCATTATTATTATTATTATTATTACTATTATTATTATTATTATTATTATTATGGACAATTGCACTTTGAAAAACAAAAATGCTGTTAGTCTATTTTTTCTTATTAAATAAATAATTACTTGGTAATTATATTGGAAAATATTTGTAATTATTATGCAATTACATGTTAACAAACAGCTTGTTGTAATATCACAAATATTTAGTTAAAATATTTTCATTTATTTTTGTTTAAATGTTTCACAAGAAGCACTTTTTGTTATTGCAATAATTTTTTTTCTGTTTCATTGTTTCGTCTTAAAAATAGTAGTATTAATTACTTAAACATATTAATATTTATTTATGTTTGCTACGTTGAATGTTTAATGGGAACCGAAAGTTAACCGGCATTTAGTGAACCGGTGGTGGGGATCGATTCTACCCAACCTAGGTCCAAGTTGAGCGCTGAACCGCTAGACCAAATTGTTGAACTTACGATTAAGTAGAAAAAAACTGTCAAAGTTTAAGACACAATTTTAATAGCATTTGTATCAATTAAATTAATTTTTATTGTGACTGCTTCAGTGTGAATACAGAAAACATTTTTTCCGCAAGTGAACATTTTGTTATTGTCATTATAACAAACCCTTTTGCATTAAAATAAGCTTTGGGTAACAATATAACAGTAACAACGAAAACAACAACAAAGTCCCATAATTTAAAAAGAACGTGGAGTTACAAAATGACTCCATGTTTCGAATATTTTGCCAAAATCTTTGTTTGCTCCTATGAGACATTTATTTTGGATGAAAATTTTCCAAATGGTTTTTAACTGAAATTTCTGTAATTTACCAACATTTCCTATGCGACTATTGACTGTCCCTTCTAAAATCATTTTTGTTGGTCTTTCAATCGACAACCTAATCAAGTCTAACGGTAATGATGTCATACAGTAGACGACAGTCTCATGAGCTCATTTTTCAGGCTATGGAGCATTAACATTGCCTTTTACAAAGGTTAGATTGGTAACACTGTGCCTAAATCCTCCTCTTTAATCCAGGCTTGGGACTGATCAGATGGGCTTATTTTTAATATTTTGTACGCTGAAAATTACATAAAGCACATTTTATTTTTATTGAAACAGCGCCTACTGTACTTACTGCAATATGTAATGCAATGTGCAGCGCTGAATTAATAAAAGTTACTGCAATATGAACTTCAAACCTGGGTGCAAACGGATTCAAGTTCTACCACCGGTACTAAGTAAAAACCTTTTTTTGACTATGCTTAATGATAAATTGGTACAAAGTGGTTTTAGTAAAACATTTAAATAAAAAAAGCGGATTTAAAATAATAAATTTGCAAAAGTATAACAATTTTTATTACATTACATTATTTAAATAATATTTTATATATAGATTGGAATTACTATATTCTAAAAATAGTTGGCATGTTACCTGTAATTAATTGCGACGTAGTTTTATCACATTTACACCAAACATGAACAAATAGTATTCATTAAAAATCGAAATTTGTTAACAATACGAGGCTAAATAGCAAACAATCTGTAAAAATGTACTCTAAGCAGGCGGTTGTATTTTGTTCAAATATTCTGCTAAAATAATTTTTTATTAAACTAAACTACATATATTTATATATTTTAGAAATGTTGTTGTATGTAAAAAAACATTATTAGTAACTCATAATAATAGTGAATACATTTTGTTTTTTATTCTAATATTTTAATAATTAACAAGTTATCTTTTTTAAAGTAATGCCGAATTTTATATATATCATGTCAACTAAATAATCAATATAATTGACAACCAAATTGTTAAAAGAGGTTTAGTTAATTATTAATTTACTATTTGTTTACATATAAACACAAAGAGATAAGAGCTAACATGTTAAAAAAGATTCTACCAATATTTTAGATTAGAATATGTTGCTAGTAGTAATACTACATTCACATTATTTATAAATAATTATTTTTTCAAATAATAAAATAATGTTTATTTTAATATTATAAAAGTTTAGATGTAAATGTATAGAGATAATAAATATATATTTAGAATTATGAATTTTATAAGTGTGTTTGTACAAATGAAATATAAAGGTTTTATTTGCAAAAATATGTTGTCAGTAGTAACACCATCATTCAATATAATAATGTAAAGATTATTTTAAAGTGCAATATTTATAAGTTTAAGATATTTTTTGCTTAAAATATTATGGTATTAATTAAAATTAAAAAATAATACATGAACAATATCTAACGTAATTTATAGCTTTGTTATTTGTTATTATTATTATTATTACAAAACCCCTTTTGCTTTAAAAATGAGCATGGGGCAATAAGATAACAATTAGAGCAAAAAACAACAAGAAAGTCCCATAATTCAAAATTATATTTACAATTATTTTTCAGTCAGATTGTTTTAATGCAATTTACTACAATAAAAACATAAAAATTTAGTTAATTAGTTAATTCTAGCATTAAACTGTAATACCTCACTAGATGTACATTCAGTACATAAATTAAAGTTTTAAAATCAAATTTGTATATGCTTGAACTTTTATTCCATATTTCACTAAATAATTTTGTTTTAATTTAAATAAAGATGTTCATTGTTCTAGGTTTTCAATACTTAATTCATTAAGCATTTAAGCTATTTCAATTATTTAACTAAAAGCATCTGGAGTTCTGCAATAAACAAATGAGATATAAAATTAATAATTTCAATAATTTCTAAGTTAATTAAACATTGTAAGTAGTAAAGAAAACAAAACTTAATTTTTTTAATTATATATATATATATATATATATATATATATATATATATATATATATATATATAATATATTATTTATAAAATATCTTTAACGGATATCTTTCACCTAAACTTTAATTAATTTTTTTATACTTTAAGTATAACCCTAATTACTTAACTATTACTAAACTATAACTGTAAAAGCATTAATCTAGTTTTCATTATAGAAAAACAACACAAGAAATAAAAAAATGTTTTACAATAATAAATTGATAATGATTAATAACAATTCACAAAGTTTTGGTTTATACAATATTTAATAATAAATAAAAATTTTAAAAATATTATCATTCTATATTTGCTATTAAGATAAAATAATAATTTTTTAACAAATTATTCAATATATTTTATTTTTAATATGCAATTATCTTCTTTTAGAACTATAAAATAATTAAAGTATAATAGACTCAACATTTTAATAATTGTATAAAAACCGTTTAGTTTTATTTGTTATTTGACTTCCTAAATTTAAATATTTTTACTTAAAAATGGTTAGCAGTAGTTTAAAAGCTTATAATTAAAAACAACAATTTTACCAAATTTTTTTGTTATAATTTTGTTAAAGTTAAAGACTAAATTATTATTTTTTATAACTTACTAAGTTTAACGTTACCATAAATTTGCAATAATATTGGTTGTTATTTATGTGCAAAATGTATCTGATAATCAATTAAAAATATAAACAATGATTCAGGATTTTTCACGAGTTGAGTAGGCCAAAAAGCCTTTAGTACTCGGGTCTTAAATTGTCTCAAGTTTTCAGAGGAAAAAATGAAATGGATGGTGAGGTAAAGGGGGATGTCACAGAAAAAATTGAAATCAAGATAAAATCAAGGTATATATATATATATAATTTCTCACTACACATTTTAAAAACAATTATTTTTAATAATTACACACCATATAAGTCACCACATAAGTCACCATATAAGTCAACCTGATGCGGTGCTGATGGGGTGTACCCCATAGTTCTGAAAGAATGTACAGAGGTATTAGCTCCCCATCTAGCCTACATTTTCAACCTCTCCTTTATCGCTGGCCGGTTTTCAGTTATCTGGAAGTCTGCATTTATAAGGTCGATTTTCAAATCGGGTTCCAGATTTTTGCCTGAAAACTATAGACCCATTAGTATTCTTTTAACCCCTAGTAAAGTTATGGAAAGGTTAATAAGGGCTCATGTGTTAGATTTCATTACCAAACATAAAATTATTAACTCTGCCCAACATGGGTTTTATCTTTATAGGTCTTGTCTTACCAACTTAATTACATATACACATAGTATCACGAAAATAATAGACCCTGGCCCCTCAGTTGATGCTATATACTTTGACTTTGCCAAGGCGTTTGACAAAGTACCACATGGCCTACTCTTAACCAAGTTAAAATCAGTAGGTATCATGGGTCAATCTTGGCTTGAATTTCTGACTTTCTTTCCAGCCGCTCCTTCTCGGCTGAAAATAACGTTGACACCAATTATTCTCGTTTTAATCAAATTATAAATGATGGCATCAATAAATTCGTTCCGTTTAGTCTCCCTACACATCCTAAGTTCAACTTTTCGCGTTCTCTAAAGCGTTGTATTCAAATGCGTAATGTAGCTTTTAATAAATGGAAAGCTTTAAAACTACCCTGTTTCTATCACCAATATTTAGCTTTACGTAATGGTTGTATAGCTTTAATTAGAGCATTCAAAAACAAACAGCTTTACAAGTTATTATAAAAATCAAAAGCGGACTGAAACATTTTATTTAAATATATAAAACGTCAAAGGGTTTGCGGTGTTTCTCGTCCATGTCTGAAAGGTAACAGTGGTTTTTTCCTCCTTCCTCTGGAGATCTGCTCGTCTTTCAGTTCTTATTTCAAGTCAGTATACGCAACAGATAATGACTATCCCCCCTCTAATATCAATTCGTTCCTTTAAGTGACCTCACCTACTGTCACCATTCCTTCAGTATTTCATCAGCTTATTAAACTCAAATTTACATCCCGTGGTCTTAATGGCATCTACTCTCGTGTTTTGAAGGAACGTTATTACTAAACAAACTAGCTAATCTGGGTATCTCAGGCTCCCTTCTTTCCTGGATTAGAGAATTTTTAACGAATCGTAGTTTTAATGTTAAATTGGGTTGTGACACTTCTCCTTGGTGTGCAATTAGCTCAGGAGTTCCACTAGGTTTGGTCCTGGGCCCTCTACTATTTATTCTTTTTATCAATGACTTACCAACAGTAGTGCGTTCGAACATTCTGCTCTATGCTGACGATGTGAAGATCTGGGGCTCCAACCCTGAATTACTTCAATCAGATATAAGGAATATTTATGACTGGTCCTCTGCTAATAAACTCCCGTTAAACTGGTCTAAATGTTTTCATTTAGCATTAGGTAAGATGAACTCTAATAGTTTTTTCATGCCGCTACCTGAACAGCCGCCCATCCTAAAAGTACATACGGTCAAAGACCTGGTGTAACAATCGATTCATCTCTCCACTTTTTTGCTCATCACTCCAAGGCTTCCCAGAAATGTATACATCTTATCCATTTTTCCAGGCGACACCTAGGTAAAATCTCTCTGGACCTATCTCGACTTTTATATATGTTATATATTAGACCTCATCTCGAATATTGCGTCCAAGTAACCTCCCCAGTGCTTGTTAAAAATTTGACCCTGTTAGAAAAAATGCAAAGAAAATTCACAAAACTACCCACAGTTCTTAAGTACCTTCCGTATGGAGACAGGCTTTCTAGTCTAAATCTCTTCCCATTAACAGATAGGAGACTCCGAGGCGACTTAATACTAGTCTACCAATTATTTAAGTCTAACTCTTTATATCCTTACTTCGCTAAATCAGAAGATAATCGTAGAGGACACAATTTTAAATTGCTTAAGCCCAGGGCGAATAAGAAGATCAGGCAGCACTTAGGGTCATATCTACCTGAAATAACCTCCTAGCTTACATTGTTGATGCTCCAAATCTTCATGCTTTTAGATTATTATATAACAAGTTTGCATTATTTAATTTCGTTAAACACTTAATTCATGTTTTATTTTCATTGCTTTACCTTGTATCTTTAATTGATTGATATTTATATTTTTGAACCGAGGACCATAAGGAAATTTCTCCTAATCAACTCGTGTATTAACATCAGGCCCTCACCCATCTTTCTTCTCACTAACAAGGAACTCTTGCAGAGGGCATAATCTTAAATTGAGTAAATCTAGAGTTAACTCTAAGCTAAGACTCCATCTCAGAGAGTTATCAATGCTTGGAACAGTCTACCTACAAAGGTAGTTAACGCTAAGTCGGTATCAGCTTTTAAGGTTGCCTACGATAGTTACACTCTAGCTAATTTTACGTGAATAAAACTCATTGTCTCATTCCGGTTGATTTATTTTATTTTCTTAATACGATACTGACGATAAATTTGAACCAAGGATCAAAAGGAGATTGTCTCCTACTCAACTCGTGAACTAACCTGTAACCTGTGACATTCAGTAGGAGCGCATTATTTAGAAACCACTTATATATGTTGTTGATATCTTGTTGTAATTGTTTAGGGGTGGTACTTCAAATTTTAACATCATGAGCATAGATTTAGCATTGTTCAAAGGTAAATGGAGTCTATGGTTTTTAATCCGTCTGAAGCAAGCTACACAAGTGTTACGAAGATCTAGATAGCTACAAAGGAAACAAAGGAGGTCAGTCAACTTCCATTTACAAAACGCAGTATTGCGCAACTTAATGTTTCGAATAAAATTGTGTGAAATTTTTGGCTTGGAATGGAATGGAAGGTATAAAGGGATGAAGCGTTCTATGCATAATTTTATCGTATTGGAGAAATATTCATAAAGGTTGTCTATATCTTTTGCGTTTGAAAAATCTCAGTTTAAATTGCTAAGATAATTTTAAGAACCTACAAAATTGACTTTACAAAGGTTTAGAACTGGCACGGACTGATAATTGGAAACAATTGTGGGTGAAGGGAGATGAACTTCAAAGGAGAGGAGAACATGATTACACTTACTCAACGGAGGCAGGTGATTGATGCTATCTATTGAAAGGGGTAGGTTAGAAAAAACTACATTAAGCAGGAGGAATAATTACCAACCCTAAATCTGGTCGCAGAACAAACATGCTGGGTATAAGCATGTTCGATGCTAAATTTGAGAAGAGATTATCAGAAGGCTTAGAAGAACAGGAAAGTGATTCCCTGTTAATGGAAAGAGTATTAAAGTCACCCATTATAATATGAAAGTTGTATAATGACAAAAAAACTGAGTAAAGTTATTAAAATAAAAAAAAAGATTAGATGCTTATGGGAGAGAAGGAGGACGATAGAGGAATGCGTAAAGGGCCAGTTCATCCGAGGAGAGACAAATTATAACAGAGAGAAGATCATACCCATGTCGGGAGGGGTTTGAAGACAAAAGAAAAAAGTAACTTATACTATCCTTGATATAAAAAAAACAGCCTCCATTTCTAAAATTCCGGGAGTTTAACAGGACGACATTATAGCCTTTGATTAGCAATTTATTGTCATGAATGCCAAAGGAGAGCCATGTTTCTGTATTACCAATAGTATGAGGCTTAAAAATTTCAACTTTTTAAAAAAAATAAAGGAATAATAATAACGAAACTACCAATTAAATAACTTTTTACTTAACATTGTTTTTTTTATTAAAATATATTAAATCTTAACTAATTTATTTACACATAAAACAAAAAATAATATAACAATTAACAAATACTTAATTAATTTATTAATATAAATTAATAATTTAAATAAAAAATTAAAACGTGAACAAAAAAAATGTAGAAAAAATTAATGTAAACAGTGTAGTCAAATTCCAAGAGTTGCGTTACCTTTTTAGGGGTATTGAGTATTTTTATTGCATTATGTGTTGAATAAATATTTTTATTAGTATTTAAATTAGGATGAATATTAATATATACTTTTGATTATACATATTTAATAACATCAAATTGAGTTTTGTTTGTTATTTGAATATTTAACTATTTTATATTGATAAATTTTATATGTTGCCATTATTGAAAATAGAATTTTATTTTTAATAAGTGTACATAAAAATATTGATTAAAAGTTGAACATTATAAATATATATATATATATTGAACCTATTGCGATAATTAAAATAATTTGTTTTTTAGACGAATATTAATAACAACGAAATTTTTGGTAGGTGGATAGTCTGATAATGAGGTTTCTATTATTTAATTTAAGAATAGAAATTTTTTTTTTATTTATTTAGTCAAAATAATAAAGGTAAAATCAAATCAGTGTGTGTGCAAGTTATAGCTACTAAAAATTTATTAACCTTTAATTGCGGTTACAGGTTAACTTTTGTTGTAGTTAGGAAAATTACAATGATTGTTTTGTTCTAAATTAGATGAACACAATTTTAATGCTAGTGGAATACATTGTTTATTATAGAATCAATTACATATTTGGACAAAAATTAGGATAGCTTTAACAAACGATACACAACAGAATTTTAATAGTGTAATTAAAAAAGAGTTTTTGGTATGTTTTGTTTTAGTAATGACGGTCTACAATCTTTACATGTTTAACAAGGATGGAGAAATTCTTTACTACCGCGAATGGGGTAAGACAAAGCAAGGCGAATGGCCTTCAACAAACGAACTCAAACTTATGTTGGGAATGCTTATTGGCTTGAAAGGCTTTTGTTTGAAAATTTCGCCACAGGACTACAATGTTAATCGATTTTCTTACACAACCAACACGTATCGTTTTCATTTTTACGAAACACCAACGATGATGAAAATTGCTCTAACAACCGACAATTCTTCAATGCCTATGCACGAAGAATTGGAAACAATTTACCAAATTTACACTAGAAACGTTTCGCAAAATCCGTGTTACAAACCGGGTTCGGGTCCAATCAAAAGTCACGTGTTTGTGGATAAACTGGATTCGTATATTCAAAGCTTGTCTGTGTTTACTAAATAAAACATATCAATATTTTTAACTTTTAACTTTTTTGTATTTATATGAATGTATACGAATATATGTTATTCATCATGCATGTGGTTGGTGACGTAGTTACTTTTTTATTATTTCTGATTGTGCAGCATATTAAACGATCGATTTCGATGGTTTAATAAGCTTAAAGAACGTAGAAGAATAACGAAGTTTCGTGGCTGATGACTACATCCTTGTTTGCAAAGATTGATAAGGCTGGCTAATTTTTTGTTAGGGTTATCTCTTTTAACCCAAGGGCTCCATATTATATACGTATGACTTAATATATCTTCAAAGTACCCTGGATGTAGCCAACTTGTACCACTGTGCACTCGGTTTCTGCCGTTATTAGTCTAGATGACTGTTGGCACTTAGTCCAGGATACACAACATGGAGGATGAACAGTCAGGAATATCACAATCATTGGAAATTGAGACTTTATAAGCATTATTCAAATTATCAGAATCATTAGCATCTCTCTCTCTCTCTCTCTCTATATATATATATATATATATATATATATATATATATTTGTGTGTGTTTCTAGATTTGCAGAACAATGAATTGCTAGTTACTGACATTCATGTTTTCAAACACACGTACATCTAATCCATCTGATGCAGAGATCACTGTGAGTTGTGCAAACGTTGGGGCCAATATGAATGCAAATACAATAACGACGTCCAATGTACAAACGTATTCGACTCCTTCAGTACAACCGTCTGTTTTGAATGGTTCGGCTCTGGGCGATGACGCATATTTGACATGTCATCAGTTGATGGGCGAATATACGGGGCCGGTTGAGTCTGTGTTGCCACGTGAATTTAGACAACGCCTACACAAACATTTTGCACTAATCGAACGCGAATTTGAAAGAGAATATCGCAAATTGTACAGCTTAAATTTGGCTTGTAAGTGAGACATTGATTTTCATTGTGGTTGGTGACATAGTCACGTAGAAGAATGACTAAATTTTTTGGCTGATAGACGGCGACATTTTTCGCCAAGATTGATGAGGTTGACTTATTTTTTGTCACGGTTATATCTTTTAGTCCAAGGCATACATATGGTGTACATATAGCTTAAGATACCTTTTAGGTATTCTGGGTTTATGTTTGCACCTGCCTGCCGAAGAAGAAGCCTATTTATATAGCTGTACTTTCGGTCCTTGCTGTTATTAGTCTAGATGCCTAGGGGCATCTAGTCTAGAATGCACTACATGGAAGAGCAACAGTCAGGAATATCTCCATTATTGGAAATTGAAGCTTTAGAAGGATTATTCATATCCTCAGGATCATTAGCCTCCCTGTGAGACATATTGATACAACAATAATAACTGATGTTGGTTTTATGCATTTTGTTTTCAAATAGTTGAATGATAATTGATGTGATTTCTAGATAACATAACACATGACATAAGTTTGTAGAAGAGCCACCTCTTCATTAATTCCAAGTTTCAATAGTTTCTCGAATTCATATACGAAAAGGTTGTCGGATGCGAGTTGAAATTGGAAGGATAAATGAAGTTTATTGGCCAGAAGACCGCTTTCTTGGGGCGACGCCAGTGTTCACAGGAACATATGATTCTATTTTCTTCAGGGTTGACGCTGGTTGTCCGATTCACAAACCTAACCGACTACATATGGTAAATGGATACCTTTTAAGCATCTTGCATGTATGCTAGCACCCATTTACTGAACGGAAATCCAGTGAAAGCCCAATTATATCCGTTGTGCACTTGGTTCCTGCTGTTATTAGTCTAGATGACTGTTGGCACTTAGTCTAGGATGCATCACATGGAGGATGGACAGTCAGGAATATCACCATTATTGGAAATTGAGATTTTATAAGCATTACTCAAATTGTCAGGATTATTAGCATCCCTAATTTGATTTGTACATAAAAAAGATTAAATTGTAGGGTTCTCTAAATTGGTAATGAGATATTTAAATTAAAAAAACTCTTTTTTTGACTAAGTTTATAAGCCGTTATTTTCAATTCCACTTTTATGAACTCATGTATGACTTATGCCTTCGTTTGTTTCAACTGAACATTCAAACCGTACTTTGTATTTTTGATAAAAAGTCAGTTTAATTTAAACTAAATGTAGTTCTTTCGGATTTTTTGGCTTAATACTAGATTGATTGTTTGGTCGGTCAGTAATGAACAAGTTTTTCACTTTACAGAAAATGGGTATCAAGGCTGTTTTATGCAAGTGGCATTTGGATTTATGCACAATATTTATCCTTTCATTCATTTGGTTTCTATATTTGTACGGCATATTGAACGATCGATTTTGATGGTCCAATAAGAACAACAAACGTAGAAGAATGACGAAGTTTCTTGGCTGATAGACGGCATCCTTGTGACGGTTCTACCGTTTGTAAAAAATGACCAGGTTGTCTGATATTTTGTAAGGGTTATCTCTCTTACGTTGGTATATGAATACGTCAAGAGGAAATTACCTTGAGTTTATGCACTTTGCATCCACCCGCTAATCACATTAATTGTATTGCATTTTAATATTTTTTAGTGTATCGTATAATAAACTATTTGTTTTATTTAAAAAATGCATACACTTGGTATGTTAAAATGTTTCGATGTTATACTTTATGTTGATGAATTTACCTAACCTTCGTTTGTGTATCAGCTAATTTTTAAGGTTGTTATATATATATATATATATATATATATATAACTTATCTGGTGCCGGGTTTAGGGTTATCACAAATGCTCTGACCCCGGGTGGAGGCTAGCCATTGCACTTTGGCTGGTTGAAGTTCACAGCGATCCCCAATCGGGTCCGCTCGGGCGAGCAGCTTTTGCCAGTGGGGAGATCTCACGGTACTCCCTTGTTTTGTATACCGGAGTGGTCTAGCGGTACAGCGCTCGATTTGGACCCGTATCGGCATGGGTTTGAATCCCACCACCGGCACTAAAGTGCAGGCCCACGTTCGGTTTCACTAAAATGTCCACTGCTTTAAGATGTTTCCCATAAATCATTCAAAGTAGTATATATATATATATATATATATATATATATTCAATTAAAATTGTTTTTTAAATTATATGTTTACTCGAGAGGTTTTAGTTAGATAACTTTATTAGTTGAAGTAACTTGTTTTCTATTTGGTATTTTCAAGCTAACAATAACAATTATTAATATTAAATGCAATGATTTTGATTTTGATTCTAGTGCAAGAGAGATTGGAGAAATTTGAGGAGGGTGATCATCTTGAAGCTATTACTGTAATGAAAAAATGTAAGTTTGTAGTGGCGTGACGATTATTTTGATGACATGTTAAATTTAGCATTTATTTTTAGCTACTTATAAGTAGTAACAGTATCAAAAACAATAATGAATTTATGTTGAAAGGGTAATTGCTCTATATCAACTATTTTTTTTTAAATAGAAAATTCATGATAAATTTGTTTAACTGGTACTTAATTACTTTTTTAATTAGTATTGATTATTACATGAATTATTATTACTGTCTAAATTTGCAACTAGATATTTAATTAGTTATATATATATATATATATATATATATATATATTTCGAGAGTAAAATTGAGATTATTAACTATAAATTAATTTTTTTTTCCGGTCAGCTGTATTTAAATTTAATATTAGGTACTGAAAGCAATAATAAATTGCACCCTAAATTAAATTCTCTATATGTATTTATAATTTTTTGTTTTCAAATATACAAATAGTAAAATGTTATTTTAATATCGACAAACATATAAGCTTATGTAAATTATAATAATTATTGTATTCATTTGTGTGTACCTACCGTCATTTTTAAAGACTGTTTACCTCCCTAATGTAACTAACATACTAACGTACAATATTGATAAAAACCAATAATTTATTTTTCTACAGTAATATTTTTCCGAATAAATTTCCAAATATAACATGACCTTGCCGTAAAAGAGTAATGTTTATTGTCTTAAAATTTTGTGTAAAAACACATTTTGTTAATTATCAAAATAATGGTTATTTTAATTAAAAATACATTTAAATTGATATGTGAATGCATTAATTGTGAATACCATGTTGAAATAATTTAACATATTTATGCAATAATGTGATTTTTATTTTATTACAAAAATTATTGAAAAAAATAATTTTTTTTCCAATTTCTTAAATCTAATTCATAACAATTTGCTTGCAAGTAGTAAAAAAAAGATTTTTAAATTTTTTTAATTTGCTGCCTTTATATTTAAAAAAAAAACGAAACGTAGTCATGTTTAAACTATTAAACTGAACGATATTTAACTTTTCGGCATGTTACTTTATAAAGTAGCGATTAGTTTTATGGACACCAAAGCTGATAGTTGACACTTTGTACGACTCATGTTAACAGCCTGATTAATTAAACGCTTTGCTTTTAAATATTACTTTTTACTTATTGTACATAATAAGTCATTGTACATGCATTGACGTTTCTGCTATACGTTTATTGCCGGGGTGGTCTAGCGGTACAGCACTCGAATTTGGACCTCGGTGGGCATCCGGGTTCGAATCCCACCACCGGCACTAAAATGCTACTCCACGTTTGGCTTCACTAAAATGTCTACTGCTGAAAGCTGTTTCTTGTATAACAATCAAAGTAATGCATAAAAAATATAGATTAATATTGATAAGTATCCTAATTTCAATGACCTTGGTAGTTGCCGCTTATATATATATATATATATATATATATATATATATATATATATATATATATATATATATATATATATATAGATAGAAAGAGAGAGAGAATTGTGTATAATTTATTTTGAATTATCTCAGTGTTGAAGCAACAATATAACTTTCTGTAAAGTACCATGTGATTAGTGTCACATGGATACGTTTATCTGAGTTTTGTGTGCTTGAAATGTATTTTTCTTTCTCTCTTAAGAACCACAATTTCAAAATTCTGTGTTAAGTTGAAGCTTGTGGTTACACATGTTTGATTTACTAGTTGTGTTCTAGTATATGACAAGCTTTGTGTGTTGCACCTCTACATGTATTTGCATACTTACCACTGACAGCTTATATATATATATGTATATATATAGACTATGCTTTAAATTGTGGATCAGGTTTGAATAAATTTGAATTTTGTATTAGTACATTGGTTGTTTTTATTCGGATTTTTTATCAAGTGGGCACAAGCATGCTTTCACAACGCATCAAGCAACAATACAAACAGTCAACATCGCGTCTCGTGTCAAGTCTTCGACCTTCATCGGGACACGCCACGACCACATCAACGACGAATCTACTGTCGGGCATTTTGTCGGGCGGTCCGGTGCATTCGTTTGCTATGCCTTCGGTTTTGGCTGGGTCGTTTCCCCAACACGCTGGCAGTTGGCAGTTGACCAATCGCATCGTGGCTCACAAGGACGGCATTTGGGAAGTGACGCCTTTTCGACGATTTCTGGCTACCGCTTCGGCTGACAATACTGTCAGACTTTGGGTCAATGACTCACCGTTAAAGTAATTGTCATGTTTCAGTTGGTTTTTGTTATTGATTATTTTATATGTGTTTATTATTGAATGGGATGCTAATGATTCTGAGGATTTGATTAATGCTTCTAAAGTTTCAATTTTCAATGATGGTGATATTCTTGAATGTTTTCCTCCATTTAGTGCATCCTGGACTAGGTGCCTATATGTATGTAGATCAATAACAGCAGGGACCGAATGCACAGTGGTTTAACTGGGTTTTCGTTTTGGTGAATGGGTGCAAATATACACCCAGTGTACTTTAAAGGTATTTTAAGATATACCATATGTAGTCATTAGGCTAAAAGGAGATAACCCTGACAAAAAATCGGGCGGCACTGTCAATAGTTGCGAACAGTGGCGCCATTACAAGAAACCTTATTCTTCTTCTACAATTCTTACGCTTATCAAGCCATCAATCTCGATCGTTTGCTATGCCGTACAACCAAAATGATGTATTCATTCATTTTCTTTGCTTTGAAATAATTATGGAATGTATATTTAGATTATTTATCTATGAATAATATGATGAATTAAATGTTTTTTTTCCTAAATATTTATTTATTACTTATTTTTACTACTTTGAATGTCATATAAAAGTCGGTTATTTGTATAAATTTACCGTTGGAAATGTAATTACACCACACTTGTATATATTCTATTTATTTTGGTTGGTGACGTGATCACCTCTTCATTATTCTCCATATTTATACAACATTTAAAACGGTCGACTTCGATGCCTTGATAAGCGTAGAACTTGTAGAAGAATAACCAAGTTTTTTGGTTGGTAAACGACAACCTTGTATATCATATCTGTTAGCATTGGCTGCACAGTCTATAATTGTTTTTCATTTGTAGTTGTTGGAACGTATTTTAAAATTGATTTAGAATGTTTAACGTGCAAATAAAAGCAATTTTTGTCGTTCCTATGCAATAGTAGCTTTAACAGTATTTGTACACAGCATAATACTATTTCTATAGAAACGATGCACTTTGTTTCCAAATTATGGAAATGATGTGGTGAATTATCCTAGCTACTTAAACTAACACAGAGGAGTTAAGTGCATTCGCTTTGGCGGGTGGATGCAAGCATACACCCAGGGTAGTTTAAAGGTATTTTAACGAATATGCATATCATATGCAGTCATTGGGCAGCCTTGCTCATTTTTTAAACAATGGCGCCGTTATAAGGATACCATTTATTAGCTAAGAAATATAATTATTCAGTCATTCAATGTGCTGTAGAAATGTAAAAAATAATGACGACATAACCGCATCATCAACCACAATGAATGAACGAATTATTTAGCTTTTTTCGGTATGTATGTGACATTGATTTCATTGTGTTTCACAGTTGTCTATTCGTCTACTTGGGTCATTCGGGATCGGTCAATTCCGTTCGCTTTCGCAATCGCGATCATTTGATGCTAACGTCAAGTGGCGATGGAACGACACATCTTATTCGGTTGCCATACGATCTTATGGTCAAGGCCGCGACGTCCATTTCGGGAGGATCCGCTTATTCGACAGCGCTCGATGCTGTCGGAAGTGCTTTGGCTACCGAAGTGGCTGGAACGGGAGCTATGGATATCGGCATGGGTACGATTTATTGCTTTTGGGCTACGAGAGTTTAATTTTGATCTGTGGCCTAACCGCAAGCGGCAATGCACGGCAGATGATAGAAACCCAACCAAGGGAAAGAGTTGCGAAAAAAGGAACCTTTTGTGAAGAATGCACAATCGTGACTCACACTTACTCACAGAGGTTGACCAATAGGATTTTTTACAATTGTTTTTTCCGCGGTTGGATTATTTTGTCCGACAAAGCGTGCGCCCAAGGATCAACACGACTCGATGGTCCGGTCTATCTTGGGTCATAATTGAAGACAAATGGTGGAGTGTGATTTATTGATTGTTTCATCGTGTTTGATGACGCACATTCTATATTCGTACACTACATGAAACGATTGTTTATGATGTTTCTATAGGCATAGCAAACGTAGAAGAATAAGGACGTTGCCTTGGTGCCAAAGACTGGCAATACCACCTGAATTTATTTCTCGGTTATTTCTTTTAGACCAAGGACATTCCTTTCAAGTCGCTTACAATTAGGGCGTAGCCCCATTTGGTGTCAGGCCGAAGCCTTTACTACTGAGCTACGGGTGGTTGAACCTGATCTGGTAAATAAATACGTTACTATCGCTAACAAGGAGGTGAATGATTTTTTTCATTATGGATTTTGTTAACATACTATACGTTTGTGCTTTTCAAATTGACATTGAACACATTATTTGAAAATATTTGAAAATTGGTAGCTTAGAAGCATGGGGATTATTTACGAAGCACTGTAAAAACCAATATGAACGTTCTATAATTTGCAATAGTAGTAGTAGTAGTAGTAGTAGTAATAATACATGAACAGCACTTTGGACAAAACGTTCGTAATTAATTTGATAGGTACTTTGTTAACAATTGTTATTTTGTCAATTGTTGTGAACCAATGTCTACAAAAGATTGAATTATTTAAATATTTTTTAGGCAATTCGAGTAAATGCTTTACAGAACTGGATGCATTTCGTGATCAAGACGAACATAATTCTAGTCAAGCTGGTGCTGTCGTGACTGAAGAGGGTACGTTGTTAGTTTTTGAAAAAATCCCATATATACAATGTACCTACCTAATTTATAGACAATTATATTACTTTTGAACCATTTAAGTAATATCAAAAGCATGTCGATATTTTTTGATAATATGCATTGCCTATAATTTCAAATAAAAATATAGGAAAACGTAAACTGTGAAATAAATTCATTTGATATATTCCCGTTAGTCACAAACATATAAAATATTTGTATATATATATATACAAAAAAGGGAGTACAGATGACATTTAAGCTATTACAACCCACAAACACAAACATTACGATCAAGCTAAGTTCAATGTAGTGACGAACTGTCTTTATGCACACAAAGTTTGTTTCAATTTGTGAATATAAACAGATTTGAGTATTTTCAATATATTTGAATCCTGAGAAGAAATTAACCCTTTAAAACAATTTATGAACTTGATTTGATGTTTGGTTTGCAGTAATTGACGTAATATGGAAGATTTGGATGAGTGTTCACTTCTTTTTGGGAATGTGTTCTTTAGTCCGATTAGTTAAGTGAAGCATTGTCCGACCAATATACTTGTCACCGCATTTGCAAGTAAACTGATCAATGTAATGTGAGGCGGAAAATGTTGCTTTAGCATTTTAATGTTGGGCAAAAGGTGATCTTTGATAGTGAACAGTATTCCTAGTTGGTTTGATGGAAAGGTCCTTTTTATAATTGCTTCTGGCAGAATTTTGAAATGATTTATAATATCATCTTTTAATGGTAATTTTTATCAGACTTTGTGCTTGGATTTTGTATAACTTGGAGTGGTGTTTGATGAATTTTGTTGGAAATCCATTATTGATTAATAAATGTCATCCGTACACCCTTATATATATATATATATATATATATACTAAAACATTATGTTTGTGACTAACGGAATATACGAAATGAATTCATGTCACAGTTTACGTTTTCTTATACTTTTATTTGGAATTATAAAGGGAACCCATTGCTTATAATAATTATTTTTGTCTATTGGTAGATTCTCCAGTCCGATCAGTCCTTGCCCAACCCGTTTCGGTCCAACATCCACATGCCATATTCCAGTCGGCCAACTTGTATTCGTCTGGTGCGAATTCGCGTGTCGACTTTAGCTGGTGCAACTCGATGGAATCGTCGCCCCTGTCTGCGGCCGATTTCGTTCCGGGTCGCGAACAAATTGTGACTGCTTCATGGGACCGGTTGGGCCGAACGTATGATTTGTCGACTGGCCAAGAATTGGAATGTCTGAGTGGACACGATCACCAGCTGACCGATGTACGTGGCATTGCGGGTGCTACATCGCCCATTGTTGTTACTTCGAGCCGCGATTGCACTTTTCGGCTGTGGGACTTTCGTCAGCCCGGTATGCGCGTTCATGTACAACAAGCGCACAATCAGTATGTCGATTTTGATTTTTGTGTGTGTGTGTGTATAAATATTGAATATTGTAGCATAATATTTATTGGTAAAATCAGTAAATTTCTGGTTCAATAGTTTTTTAGCATTAATGTCAGTTGAGGTTTTGGCAGCTTTAAGATGTCATTCATTTTGGTTGGTGATCACGTGATTACCTTTTCATTATTTTCCATATTTACACGGCATTTAAAACAATTGACCTTGATGGCTTGATAAGTGTAACAAACGTAGAAGAATAACAAAGTTGTTTGGCTGGTAGACGGTGCCACTGTTCGCAAAGATTGACGAAGCCGCTTGATGTTTTGTCAAGGTTATCTGTCTTAGCCCAAGGGCTACATATGGTATGCGCATACCTTAACATACCTTTTAAGTATTCTGGGTGTATCCTTGCAACCATCCACTAAAGCGGAGGTCCAGGTATACCGCTGTGCATGCTGTCCCTGCTGTTATTACTTTAAATACCTATGAGCACTTAATCCACAATGCACCACATGGGGGATGAACAGTTAGGATCATCATCATCATTAGAAATTGAGACTTTATAAGCATTACTCAAATTCTCAGGATTATTAGCGTTCCAGTTTTAAGATTATATATATATATATATATATATATATATATATATATATATATATATATATATGAGTTTACACAACATTTTAATGACAAATGTAAATGTTTTAAATTATTTATTCCACACTAAATTATGACAGCTTAATGTATTTTTTATTATTCATTTAGTATCACAATTTACATAAGCTATTAAACCTGTGCAGTATGCCAGGTAAACATCCTAGTGGAAGGAATCATTTACTTGTATGTTAGCGTTAGCAACGCACATAATTTGAGGACGCTGGATAATTAGCTTTGAACAGATTTGTCATTAATGATACATTTACAAGGTCGTTTTTAATTACCCACTGGCTAGTGGCTAAGGCTTTGATCTAACCCCACGTAAGGTTTTGATTTATAGCTTGTGTGGGAGATATAAAAGGTATGAGTTCAAACAAGGATGTGAAACAGTTGTACAGTGCTCCTATTTAACTGGAACCAATTGGATTTATTATTCAAGCGAATCTGACAATTATAATATTTCACCCTTGAAAACCTATTAATAAATATTTATGTTTTTATTATATTTAAAATTACTTTAAAAATTGTATTTAATAAATAATATATTCACAAATATATTAAATGTTAGCATCAATGCTAATTAATCACAGTTTAGGAATTATAATTGTCAGATTGTCTGTAATCTTAGGCCCTAGATAGTGTTAATAGTAAAATTCTAAATACTTGGTATAATACCTAAAAAATGTTTATAAATTTGACATTTATATAAATTATCTTTAAATACAACTAACTACATGTATTATTGGTAAATTTTGAGTAATCGTTTTATTTATCTTTTAAAAAGGATAATGTTCATTCCATTAAAAGATTACAATAGAATTATTTTTATTAATGGGTTTTCACTTGAACACTGTTTCTGGTATCAGGTTAATTTATTTATTTTTATTTGTGTTCTATGTTTATTACTTTGAATGTTTTACGAGAAACATTTTTCAGTCGTGGACATTTTATCGAAGCTGTACGTGGGTCCGCATTTTAGTGGGCCGGTGGTGGGATTCGAACCCCGATGCCCACTCATGTCCACGTCGAGCGCTGTACCGCTAGACCAACCCGGCCTTAATCACTGAGTATAAATGCTAATTAATAAAAATTTGACAAATGGTACTTATTATATGGCCTGTAAGTTTTGAGCAAATGGATAGTATTAAAAGTAAAATTTTGAATATTTGGTCAATGGTATTATACTTTTTTGGAACTTTGTAATTTTGACATTTCTATAAACTATGCAACAATCGTTAAATTATTACTACACGTAAATTTTAAGAAATCGTTTTTAGAATTGTAAAAGTTATTTGAATAATAAATCCATTTGGTTTCAGTTAAGCAGGAGCACTCTATAGCTGTTTATCCCTGTTTTAAATCATCATCAGCAGTGCATACTCTTAAATTCTTCCACCTGAACTCACGCTGTTTCTGGTGTCAGGCTAACGCTATGATGTATAAATTATCTTTAAATACAACAAATGATTGATAAGATTTAAGTAATTGTTTTTCTTTCTTTAAAAATGAAAACCTGTTCATTTTTATTAATGCGTTTTCAAGGCGAAATTGTTAGAGTTGTCATGTTCATTTCAATAATAAATCCTTTTGGTTTCAGTCAAACAGGAGCATTGCACACTTGTTCCAATCTTGTTTGGAATTGTCAGGTGTGCATAAATTTTAAGTATCCTAATCGAACTTGAAAGCCCAAGTTTTATTTGATGTCAAGTCAATGGCTTAGCCACTGAACATTATTGTTAATTAATCAAAATTTAGAAAATACAATTATTAGTTGGTCGATTGGTTTGAGTAAATGGATGGGGTTAATAGTAAAAGTTTAAATGTTTGATTCATGGTATAATACTTTCAATACAACGAACTTAAAATTATTGCTACATATATCATTGGTCAATTGCCGTGGTGGTCTAGCGGTACAGCGCTCGAATTCGGACCTCGGTGGGCATCGGGGTTCGAATTTCACCACCGGCCCACGTTCGGCGTGGCTCAAATGTCTACTACTGAAAGATGCGTTTCCCACGTAAAACATTCAAAGTAGCGCAAATATGAAAAAAATTTAAGCAATCATTTTCTTTATAACAACATTTTCCATGTTTACTAACTTTCGTCGTTCTGTCGTAAGCCTTCTTTGCCATTGTAACACTCACACACATGATACAGCATATGCAATAAATGCAATTATTTATACCATTTTCTATGTGGTCCTTTGTATTTTGGCATCTAGTTTTATTGTATGCCAACCCAATCTACATGTGGTTTCTGACAATTAAATAAAGTCTAGTACATGCATATGTTTGTTTGTTTGTTTTGGTTATTGATATTTTCCAATTTATGTGCAAGTTTCGTTTGTGTCATTAGGTGTGATTGTTTTGTTATCAATTGTGTGGTACCAAGTGCTGTTGTGCAATATTCAACTTGGATTTTTTATAAAATACTTATCCTGTCACACTTCTATTTTACAGCCAATAAAGCAAGTTGTACGTAGATGAACTTATTGTAAATTAGGAAAGCACTGTGTATTTGATGAAAGTTGTTATGACGACTGAGAAGTCGTCGAGTATGTGGCGAAAGTGGTTAGAGGTTGTACGATTTCAACCTAGGTATGGAAACAATTACCACCATGAGGCTTGTAATGTTTTGATACATAAATGGTGCATATCTTGTTACACAACATTGAATTTTATTTCCCTGTAATAGTGTTGGTATTGTTTTATCGATAATATTTGATATTTGATAATATTTATATTATCTATTTAGTATTATTATTATTATTATGGATTTTTTTACACTTATATTTAACAAACGTTTGGTATTTGTTATCAATTTGTAAAATGCTATATCTTATTGGTTCTTGTCATCTATACAACCTTCTTACTGATACAAAATTGCTCTTTTGAAAAGTTTAAATATTGCACGAGCTGGGGGAGGAGGAGGAGGTGATATGTGTGTAACTATTTTTTTCTGGTTTTTCCAAACTCAGAGCTATTTCAACTACCCAATTTTTGACTTCTGGTTCACCCGAACGCCTCATCAGCTGCGGTGCCGATCGTTACTGTCGCATTTGGGACTTGCGAAATAGCCGCGGTCCCGTAGTTGCTATTCGCACCGACTCCAGCATCAATCGATTGGGGTTGTCAGGTAGTTTGCAGTCCCAAAACATTGTCGATCAACTGTCAGACGTAAGTAGTACGACTACCACTTCCCAATCGAACGTGGATCACACGTCTTGTCCCGCCCATGCTCCAAGTGGTGGCATTAGTTCGGGTCAGCCAACTGCCAATCCAAATATGTCAGCGGCTGCCAATACGACGTGGTCTACGAGTTACGTCAAACTCGTCGCGCTTCCGTTGGACAACCGCGGAATCAAGATTTGTGACCTTCAGGGCAATCGTATTGGACGTTTGGCGCGGTCAACGCACGTGGGTTTTTTTTAAAAATTGATTCGTTTTAACTAGGTTAAAGTAGTAGATTTATTAGGCTGCTTATGTCTTTGAGTCTTTTTTATGACACAAATTGGAAGAAATGAAGTTGGTGATTTTTTAAGCTTAGTTTTCCAATTGTTTATTATGGCATTTCTAGTTACTTCAATGTTTGTGTTTATAAAACCGAACCTACATTTATTTTAGTTTGGAAGTATTGTTAACTGATATATGTGCCGGGATGGTCTAGTGGTTCAGCGCTCGAATTCGGACCTCGGTGGGCATCGGGGTTCGAATCCCATCGCCGGCACTATAATGAAGGCCCACGTTCGGCTTCGCTAAAATGTCCACTGCTGAAAGATGCGTTTCTCGTAAAACATTCAAAGTAGCCATTCACAAGTCAAAAATCGTAATTAATTTTATGTTTTTTGTTTGTCTATAGATCTAGTAAAGGAAAAGGAAATAATGGGGAAGGGGCCATGTCACTGGTACTTATTAAGTTATTTAATTGATCGTGTAGTGGGATGATCTGGCGGTATAGCATCGGACTCAGATCTAGGTGGGTATGGGTTTTATTCCTACCAACGCCACCGAATACAGGCTCACGGTCGGCTACGCTATAATGTCCAATGGCGAAAGATGCTTTCCCTAAATCATTTAAAGTAGCAAGCTAAGGGGGGAGACCGACCCCTACTTAGCGCGTCCACAGGTGGCGGATAGTGGAATGACCTTTAGCAATA
>JAKXYG010000555.1:12500-19538 GCA_025895645.1 Cardicola forsteri | reverse complement strand
GTCGAGTGAAGTAAATATGGTGAAACAGGAGCAATCAGTAAAGACTGACAGAACATATAAATTTCCATTTATTCCAATTAGACGGAAAAAGGTTACTTCTACGTTTACTGCCCGTAAAAAACAGTCAGAACGGTTTGGGAATGGACAATTGTAAATGGTAAAAGAAAGGTTGTAGGGGGGGGAAATCTAATTGGAATGAATGTCCTATGGGGGATCAAACAGCTATTTTGGCAAAATATTCGAACACATGACATCGTTTCGTTTTTTTCTAAATTATGGGACGTTGTTGTTGTTTGTACTGTGTTCCCCCATCCATACGAACTCCTATTAGGCTTTACTAAAGTGAAAAAATGCTTCAAAGTAGTAACCATAGTAACAACAGCAATTATTATAATATTACAATTAATTAAAGAATACTCTTAATTTGAAAAACAAAACATATATTTCATAATATTGCATACAATAATTTGCTAGTTCAATAGCTTTCCAGACAAAATAAGTTCACACACACGAATTTATTTAGCAAATAAGTCAATAGAAATAATGAAAAATATAATCAACATGTATACATGAAAGACAGTTGTATTTTACCCAGTAACTTAAGTCGCATCGAACTGTACTTGTCAACGTTATCTTACAATGGAACAGCATCAATCGTGTGTCAAATTTAACTTTGTGGGTGTTGGATGGTATTTCTCACGTAAGTAGTAATTGTGTTGACTACGAAAGTATTTTTGATGAAATTTGCAATAGTTAAAATAATATTGGCGATTATTTCTAAGCGAAATGTAACAAAAGCATAAAGGTTGCGAATGGTGCATCTGCGGTTGATGATAATGATGATGATGATGGCGGTGATGACAGTCGCTCTGACTCACTACATTGACCTGTCTTTCCGACTGCGATGCCTTCAAATAATTGGACGATTTCGATCTGCTTCCATCCAACGTGTGTTTGGAATAGTAATGATGAACGCATTGCAATAGATAGTCCGAATGACTCTTGGGTGTCAACTGAGACGGTCGTAGCGACAGTGATTGATTGTTATGACAACTAACAAGATGAATCATTTTGGCCGACGGTGTTACCTTTGACTGTCTCACGTCGAGGCGTCCTGTCAGAAAGCCGTACCACCAAAATTTGCTACAACAAAAGCCCGTGAAACATCCATTGCATTCGAGTAGTGACAAGCACCGAATACAGGGATTGACGTGATCCTGAACGCTTTTCAACGATCGAGGCTTGGCGATGCAAAAACAGCGGCATTTGACCGAGCAACACAAGTTGGCCCAAAAGCTGTCGGCCGCGGTCGGCTGTCGACTGGTCGACTCTTTCGCTGTCGCATTGCTGACTCGACTTTCGGTCGGTTCTGGCTTGTCACAAACCAACCAATTGCATTTCAAGTGGCTAAACAAGGAACCGAATATTATCCACGCCTGTTGTCTAAACATCCGACCCGAAGCACAATACAGTATCCAGTTGGAACAGGCGTTGAGAAAACACAAACTCCGCGACAAGTAGTACATAAATTTGTGCATGTCGCGCGAAACGTCAGTTAGTAAAAAATTCAAACACATGAGGTAGATAATAAGAGGATAGGTACTGATCATGTACCAAATATTCATACAAATAAGCAAACGTGTCACGTGACCAGTGTGTTTGTTGTTACCATGACGCTGGTATTGGTACGTTTTTACAGGTTTGGAACTGGACGGTTTGTCGGGCTGAATCAATTTGTGGAATTGATGATGAGATGGAACCTGAGACAGGCTTGCACATTGATAGGCCTGCTTCATGCAACTGTTGCAGTGGCGATTCAACTGGCTGTCGGAAAAAGACGGCTTCAATGGCGATTGTACGCAGTTGTCAATAATAGTTGACATACAAGTTGGTGAATTAGATACTTTCCATTGATGATGATGATGATTATTATTATTATTGTTAATATTTTTTTGCCATTTTATTATAAAATTCGGTCGATGAATATTTAACGTTGATGCTGAGGATGACGATGACATTTTGTTAAAACTGCGGCGTAAGCGGATGATATTGAAGCAAATGATAAAGGTTGAAGTTGTCATTCCAATGACTGGAATAAGGCCCCACAAAATAAAATCACTCAATGTTGTTATATAGTACAAATTGCTATAAATTGGATCGCAATCATTATTGATTACTCGCCAGTAGAGTGGATAGGGCAGTATGGGTATAGTAAGAAATAGGGATACAGCAATCCAAATACGAATAAGTTGATTTAATGTGGGTCCACTGCTCCGAGCTCTCAATGGGCGAATTATCATGTAGGCACGTTGGACAGACAACAGTGTTTGCATATAAGCTGACCAGTAGAACATATAATTGGACATGCTGATGTGAATAATGCAAACAGCGTTGTTTGAATCTCTCAGGTCATAATTGTACCATACCTTGAACAACATCCATATACCTTCGAGGCATAGAATGAGGAAATCGCCGAAACAAATGCTTACAAGCCAAATAAACAGGTTGGGAGGAAATAGGCGTGACAGGAATAGGAATATTAGACAAAATCCTGTACCTACAACGCCCAGTACAATTACTAGAGGCAAATACCACTGGAGAAAGTAATATTTTAAATTGTCATACATACGGGTATTTAGTGTTGCATTTCTCACTAACACACTTGAACAATCAATAATAATCCACGAATGATAAATAGAATGGAATAGGACAATCCAAATCAGGCGTTGAAAAGCAGCCATTTTGGGAATAATTATTTTGTTGGCAAAAATAATGCTTTACTATTGAATCATGTTTCAACGAAACAAAAAATGTTTTAAAAATTGAGGTTAAATAGAATAGAATTAAGGTGAATGTGGACTAATGGACAATTGAACTGCTTTGCTATTGGTTTAGACAATAACTTGATTACTTGCACCTGATTGGTTGGATTTAGTTTTTGGTAATAGAGTCTCTGTGATTGGTCAATTTCTCATTCATACAAATTTAAAGGTGATTTATAGTTGTGTTATTATTGTTGAAATGTTGCATGTCAATAAGCTTGGTGGAGGGATTTGAGTAATACTTATTAGATTTTAACTTTCGACAGTGATGATTTTTTATGACATTACACTTTAACATGATTGCAAGCGTATATCAAGATATTTAAAAGTTTCTAATAGGTAGATGATAAAACCAACCAAAGGAAAAAGAATTCTAAAAAATCCTATTAGTCAACCTCCGTGAGTGAGTGTGAGTCACGTTGGTGTATTCTTCTATCAAAAGGGGATTGGTTGACCTTAAAAATGTATATAAGGTGGAAAAATCAATATTTACATAACACTATACGATTTGTATTGCGTCATCGTGCAAATTTGGTCACACTTTTTGATACTATTCCATTCCCAACTTACCAGTGATCGCACACTCACACAAAAAATGATCTGACTCTTATTGGCTCCTTCTTTCGCAACTTTTTCCCTTGGTTGGTTTTATCATCTACCCTTTTTCCCATGAATTGGTTTTATCACCTACCGTCTAATACGTATAATAATAAATTGTGGAGTGCAATTTATCGCCGTTGAAAGAGGATAATGCATTATAGCAGTGTAAAGCGTAGATGAAGGAGAATGCTTTGAGGCCATATTCCATAAAGGAATGAAAATTACGCGATAAGCCAAATTTTATCGGTTGTCAATACTGTCAGCTGACGAAAAGGAGTAACTTTCGATAGAAAAGGGCAATAGTCTAGTGATACATTGCTCGACTTGAAACGAGGTGGGCATGGGGTTGAATCGCACCATATTCGTCTTTGCTAAAAGATGTTTCTCGCAAAACATTCCAAGTAGTTAAAATAAAATAAAGAAAAGAAAAAATGATAAACGTTACTGACCGAAACCGTTAACGAAAGCTGACAAAAAATAGGAACCTTTTTATAAAGAAGAAAATAAATAAATGGAGCGCTTGTGTAAGAATATATTTGGA
This sequence comes from Cardicola forsteri, assembly GCA_025895645.1. Taxonomy (NCBI): domain Eukaryota; kingdom Metazoa; phylum Platyhelminthes; class Trematoda; order Strigeidida; family Aporocotylidae; genus Cardicola; species Cardicola forsteri. The sequence goes on along the minus strand of JAKXYG010000555.1, from coordinate 15,575 downwards.
ATATATTTATTGCATTGTGGTGAGTGGAATATATATATGGTTATTTATTAATAATCCGTTGTAAAGTGTGATATAAAAAATGCATTAGATGTTTTGATATTGAAAAGTTGCACATCGAATATTGAACTTTGTTAAAATTTTGGCTGAACTTCATTGTTACTTATTCGTATTGATTTGCTTCAATTAGTATTGTTATTATTACCAAACCCATTTGCTTTAAAGTCTGTAGCAGCAACAACAACAACAATGTAATACCATTTAAAAAATAAATGAAACAACAGTTGTCTTCCCAATATGTTCAATAAGATCAATACCAAATAATTGCCAGTCACATTTGTTGTCATTCAAACCCCCCCTCTCCCAACCTTTCTTGTGCCATTATCAATTGTATATTGCAAAACGGTAGATGACAAAACCAACCAAGAGATAAAGAAATTAAAAATCCTATTGGTCAACTTCCCGTGAGTGAGTGTAGAGTCACATTATGATACATTTCTTCTATCGAAGATTGTGTAACCTGCATCGCATATAATGAAAAAATCAATATTTACAACACTACGATTCGGCCCCATCATTATACCAAAGTTAATTACTTTTGAAACTTGCACCATCTCCCCAACTGCCAGGTAATCGTACACTCACTAAAAGGCTAGTATCTTTCACGACAGTGATGATTTCTATGACATTACACTTTGGCGCATAGGTGCAAGCATATATCTGGAGTATTTAAAAAGTGTCTAATAGGTGAATGGTCATTAACCAAGAAAAAATTCTAAAAATCCTATTAGTCAACCTCCAAGCATTGAATGCAGTCACGTTGGTATCTTCTTCTATCAAAAGGGGATTGATTTGACTTTAAAAATGTATATAAATTGGAAAAATCAATATTTGTATTGCGTCATCGTGCAAATTTGGTCACATATTTATCTGATACTATTCACATTCCCAACTTACCGATAAATCCTCCACAAAAAATGATCAACTCTTGTTGCTCTTCTTTCGCAACTTTATCCCATGGGTGGCTTTATCATCTACCTGCGGAACTATTTTTGCTGGTTTTCGGGCAATAAATATGGGAATCCATTTTTTTCGTCGTCGAAGATTCACCGGTAAATGATAGAACCAACTTATGAAGGATGGTCTACAAAAACCAATAAGAAATCGAATAACACTGTGTGAGTGTACGATATCAACCAGTTAGAGTGGGTTTCAAAAGTGTGACCAACTTTTTAAATGATGTAATACAAATCTCAATATTATGCTGTAGTAGCCAGTTTTCCATGCATATGTGCATTTTCAAGGTCAAACAATCTACTTTTGATAGAAGAATGCACCAACGTGACTCACACTCAATTACGGAGGTTGACCAATAGGATTTTTTTAAATTCTTTATCCCTTGGTTGGTTTTATTATTTACTTTTCACCTAACCTTGTCATGTGAATCACTTCTATGCAGTTGTTTGTAGGGAATGACATCCTCTTATTGTTTCGGCAGCAATAAAGATTTTTTACAAAGGCCAGCCAGCTGACTTTCAGTTCAAACCCTCGTCCTTTATCCAGGCTTGTTTATTTCTAATCTTATTTGGACTGTTGTTCATTTTTATAAACACTACTTCTATTATTATCAAATGAACAAAAATCTATAGCGACAGATTGTTTAAACACCGAATAAAATGGAGGTAACCAATGAAATTTAGCGACCTTGAACACTCACGTACACACACACACACAGAAACAATCGATTTTATAAAACAACAAACGATTTAAACATGGATATAAGAGTAAACGGCCACATTTTTTACACCTCCAACACAGCTGTTTGTCTATTCGACCATTTACAGCATTTCATACAGTTTCAAATAATTTATACAAATTAAATTGATTGCACAAATAAACATGTATATTTTTATTTAATTTATACTACTTGTAAGTAGACATTTAACGAAGTCGTTGACAAGATTGCCAAACAATCCGGATCAATCAAAGAATAAACTGTTTTTGGGTCTTTTAATTTTTTTGGTATTTTCAACTTCAGCAATGTTCTGCTCAACGTGATCCATTTTATTGTTAACACAACCAGCAAATTGTTATGATTATCATCCATTAATTTCAATATCATGCTATATAGCTTGAGGGAATTACAAAACGTTCATAATAACTGTTACGAAACCGTTTTTTTTTAAATTTGATTTTCCAATTATTGTACAACCTTGATGTTTATTGGTCTCTGACATCCTGTGTCTATGCCAATGGCAAAATTTCTTTCTTGTTTATTAGAATACGAATAAACTATTAGAAAAATATTTTAAATGATTATAATAATAATAATATTAATAATATGTATGTGAATAATAATAATAATAATAATAATAATAATAATAATATATGTAATAAATAATAATAATAATAATAATATATTTATAATAATAATAATAATATTAATAATAATAAATAATAATAAATAATAATAATAATAACTAAATAATAACAATGATCTAATATTAACAGTAAGAAGAATAAGAATAAAGATAGCAATAACTAATATTGACTGCAAATAATATTGTCAATAATAATATTAATAATAATAATAATAATACTAATGATAATGTTGTTAATAACAGCCGCCGTAATCATTCAACAGTTTTGCCCTTTTGTCCAACATTGCAATTTGCTGGTGTTGTTGCTATTGGTTACAATCGGATAGGATCGTTTGATCGGAACATGAAATGCGTGGGCGGCTAAGAAGCGAAATCATTTGTTTATATTTTTTCCATTCGAATAATTAATGGTTTTGCAATTAATTTTAGTGAATTTAATGAAATTGATGAAATGTGTTTATCCTACAGACCCACACGGCTACAGATGAAAAATTTCAATGTAAACAGTATGCACATTTACACAGTTTATTTTGGGAAAAAATTACGTTTGGCCAAAAAAAACCGATTATTACTCTTAACTTCAATACCACTAATTGAATAATGACATTTTGATAAAAATATTTTGCATACAACCTCTTAAAATTATTAATAACTGTCTAATTTTCAGTGTATTGCAATTTAACGTAAATTAATTTCA
>JAKXYG010000555.1:0-7500 GCA_025895645.1 Cardicola forsteri | reverse complement strand
TAGATGGCAATGCTGATAGCATAATTGATAATGGTTATAGATTGGGTGACAAACAGTCATTGTGGAATTAGTGTTGGCAACACATTTTTTGCTCACAAAAATATACACAAGGCAACGTGGGTTTTTCCTGAAGGAAAAACAGTAAACAAGATTGACTACATTTGTATTAGCACAAAATGGCGATCTTCATTGCAAGATGTAGATGCATATCGCGGTGCAGATGTTGGTTCTGATCACAATCTTGATGTTGGAAATTTTCGTTTAATATTAAAGACAAGAAAAACCACAAAAATTACATCCATTTTTGTGTGAGAAGCTTAAACAGTCAAATATCTCAAATCAATTTTTACAATTCCTTAAAAAATACATTTCAAAATCAGAAAAGGTAGAAAAGTCTGATGATCAATGAAAATTGTTTCATAAAACAATTACAGACTGTGCAACAAATGTGCTAGATAGAAGATGTCGCTATGCAGAGAAACAATGGATTTCATCAGTCTCATGGAATTTAATTGATCTCAGAAAGGAAACAAAATTAGAGAGAGATCAATCTAACAATCCTGTTATTTGGAAAATATTTGATGCTAAATATAGAACTTTAGATAAACAGGTTTAAAAAAGCTGCCGCAAAGATAAGAATGATTGGTTAGAAAACAGATGCAGAAAAGCAGATAAGGCAGCAGCAACAAATAATTCCAAGACTAACTGTATAAAGTTGTAAAACAACTGTCGGGAGTTAGAAAAGAACAACTGATATTCCAATCAAAGGAAAAGATGGTCGTTTACTTCAACAAATGATGAGCAATCATATAGATGGGTAGAACATTTTAAAAAAGTACTTAGTCAGCCTATGCCAAATACTCTCATAAATTTTGATAATGATAATGATATGAATGTGATTCAAAATCCGAAAATATGCATTGATGACATTTCTGTAACTGAAGTAATTTATGCAATTCAAATGTTGAAAAACAATAAGGCAAGAGGACTTGACGAGATAACTGCAGAGATGCTCAAACATGGAGGTGATGTTAGTAGCAAGTGAACTTGCTCATTTATTTAATGTTATATGGCATAATGAACAAGTTCCAAATGATTGGCGGCAAGAAGTAATTGATACTCCTCCCAAAAAAGGAAGTTTGAACGATTGCAATAATTGGCGCGGAATAACCTTAATGTTCGAAATTGTCACGGAGTACGTCAAGGATGTATTTTGTCACCGTTTCTGTTCCTTCTGGTAATTGATTTCATTATGACTCAATCCATGAATGTGTCTTATGGTATCAAATGGAACCATGGCAGATTAACAGATTGGGATTTTGCAGATGATATTGGTCTACTTAGTGAAACTCCAGAAATGATCCAAAATATGACAACACGTCTCAGTGATCTCAGTTCTCGCATTGACTTACGGATTAATTGTTCAAAGACAAAAGTAAGCAGTATAAAGTTAAACAATTATTTGCTTATCAAAATTAGTAAACAAAATATTAATACTGTTGATTCCTTTACATATCTGGGAAGCATTATTGATAAAAACGGAAACCAAAATTGATGTTAGAAAGGCAATGTCAGTCTCTCATAGACCCAAATTAATATGGTCATGTTCTTTCATTCACCTGAAGACAAACCTTGTTTGTACGCATCAATAATCATTCCTACGGCAATATATGGGAGTGAAACGTGGAAACGTACGGACAAGATTGACAGTAAGATGGTGGATGTTTTTTTTCCCGATGCCTTAGAAGTATTTTAAGGATTATCCGGCGCGATCACACTTCAAACAATAAGATCATGAAAAGAACTGACTCTCGTTTACTCCATGACATCATTACAATTAGACGAAGAAAATTACTTGGTCAAATTCTACATTTATCGCCCAAAAAACCAGCAAGAACGGTTTTGGAATGGACAATTGAAAATGGTAAAAAAAAGGTTGGCAGACCAAAGAAAACTTGGCAAAGAACTATTCGGGAAGATCTAATTGAAATGAATGTTTCATGGGCACAAGCAAAACATTTGGCAGAATGTTCAAATATATAGAAAAATTTTAGTATCTCATGTTCTTTATAAATTATGAGACTTCGTTGTTGTTTTTTGCTGTAATTTTTATCGTATTGCTCAATGCAAGAACGGTTATGGGATCAAACAAAACGTTCACGCGAAATGTTCAAGTACTGTTAAAAATTTTAATGTCTAATGTACTTTTTAAATTATGATACTTTGTTAATGTTGTTGTTGCAAAAATATCTATTTCCAACTTACTTTCAAGTGGAAATGTTATTTTTGCCCCAAAAAAAAATACTTTTTTAGAAAAATTCAAGTTAACAAATATTGGATTGTGATTATGAAAACGTGACACCAAAAAGATTAAATTTAAAATATTGAAAAAACTATTTATTAATTTATTACACTGATTAATTATTTTATTTTCAATTTTGTTTTCGCTTTTAATTAAAGTTTACAATTCAGTTGTATTTTATTGGAAATATTTTGCATAATAATAATAGTAAAATTACTACTACTACTACTACTACTACTACGACTACTACTACTACTACACTATTACTACTACTACTACTACTACTACTACTACTACTATTACTACTACTACTACTACTACTACTACTACTACTACTACTACTACTACTACTAATAATAATAATAATAATAATAACAATAATAATATTAGTACTACTACTATTACTAATAATAGTACTACTACTATTACTAATAATAATAATAGTAATAATAATGATAATAGTAATAAAAATAATAATAATAATAATTGTAATAATAATAATGATAATAGTAATAATGATAATAATAATAATAATAATAATGATAGTAATAACAACAATAATGAGTTTTGGATCAGTATGTAAATAAATGACCTTTTGTGAATAATAATCAAAACGAATAAACAATATTTTTACATTTTATTAGTTTAACTGCAAATCAGTCAGGCGATAATTCACATTTATGTAGACTTTATTGTTGATGTTTGTTAATGAAATAATTGCAAAAACAAAATTATTTACAATCGAAGGATACAACGATTTTATTTACAATTTTCTGCCCATAAAAAGGTAATTATCTTTCCAAACATATTGACTTACTAGCAATAATAGATTTTTCAGTCCAAAATAGTAATGCTGATTAAAACATGTTTTTTTAATTAAAGTCAATAATAATAGTAATAATAATAATAAAATTGATTTGAAAAGTATAAATCTGCCAGTGAGAAGTTTTCTATTAGTGTTCGCATAATAATTGTATGTGAATAACAATCGAAACAAATAATCGCTATTGTGCAGTTTTTTTAATATGACTTACCTGAAAGATATTCAGTAGAAAAGTTTTGAACCAAATAATTGATTTTTACTTAATGAACCAATAGGATAGGAGATTTATTTACAATTGAATGCAAACAAATCATGTTTTGATAAAATTGGCCTTACTGTTTAAGTAGTAATAAGTAGTAGTGTAGCAGTAGTTATAGTAGTAGTAACAGTAGTAGTAGTAATAGCAGTATTAGTATTAGTAGTAGTAGTAGTAGTAGTAGTAGTAGTAGTAATAGTAGTAGTAGTAGTAGTAGTAGTAGTAGTAGTAGTAGTAGTAGTAGTAGTAGTAGTAGTAGTAGTAGTAATAGTAGTAGGCTAGCAGTATTAGTAATAGTATTAGTAATAGTAGTATTAGTATTAGTATTAGTTGTAGTAGTAGTAGTAGTAGTAGTAGTAGTAGTAGTAGTAGTAGTAGTAGTAGTAGTAGTAGTAATAGTAGCAGTAATATAGTATTAGTAATAGTAGTAGTAATAGCAGTATTAGTAATAGTATTAGTAATAGCAGTATTAGTATTAGTAGTAGTAGTAGTAGTAGTAGTAGCAGTAGTAGTAGTAGTAGTAGTACATTTTAGCGAGCGGAAGGTGGATTCGAACCCATACCCACCGAGGTCCAAATCCAAGCGCTGTACCGCTAGACCACCCCAGCATGAATTATTAGGTGTTAGATGTGCAACAAGTGCTGAATACCTCAAAATGAGTCAAGTTGGCATTCAGTTTTGCATCTAGCTGTGAAAAAGGTATATTTCAAGGTCAACGCATTACTGAACAAAAATGATGGAATACAATTTACACAATTGTACGATAATTAAATGGATTACAGTAGTCCATAACGAAATGAAATCGAACATCAACGCACATCCCCATTTTAGGGTATTTACGATAAGTTGCTTAGTTTATATATATTATACAAAACCTTTTTTGCTTTAAGAATAAGCATGGGGTAATAAGACAACAATTACAGCAAAATAAACAACAACAGTAACAAAGTCTCGTTGGCATTAAAGATTCTGCAAATCGAAGATTGCGCTTTCTTTCGGCTTTCACTCAACCTTTGTCATCTGGTAACTTTGCCATCCACAAACGTTGTTGTTTGCCGAAATGGCGTCATCTTTCATTGTTTCCGCAGCAGTATAAATTTTTACAGAGGCCAGGTTGCCAACCTTGCGCTCAAACCCCTCCTCCTTTATCCAGGCTTGGGACTGGCTAGATTGAATCATTTCTAATCCAAACTAGGCGGAGTTATGTTTATCTTACTCTATTAATATATACGCAATATGACAGATAACAACTATTAAATATTTTAAAATAATGTATAAAAGGTAAATAATAAAACCAACCAAGGTAAAAAAGAATTTTAAAAAATCCTATTGGTTAATCTTCGTGAGCAAGTGTCAGTCACGTTGGTGCATTCTTTTATCAAAAGGGATTGTTTGACCTTGAACATGTATATAAGATGGAAAAATCAATATTTACATAGCACTATACGATTTGTATTGCGTCATCGTGCAAATTTGGTTACACTTTTTTGAAACTTTTCCATCCTCAACTTACGAGTAATCACACACTCACAACAGGTTATCTAACTCTTATTGGTTCCTTTTTTCGCAACGTTTTCTCTTGGTTGGTTTTATTATCTACCGTATAAAATGTTGTCTTTTTTTATTTGAACCACGTTGTTATAACGGCAACTGAGCAATGCACGATGAACTTTAATAGTGAATTAATCTTCGATTCGATTTTGTTGTCTACTGTACTATAATTAATTACCATGATAACTGTTATAACTACTATTATTACAATGGTAGATGATAAAACCAACTAAGGGAAACTGTTGCTAAAGCAGGAATAATAAGAGTCAAATAACCTTTCGTGTAAGGGTGTGACAACTTGTAAGTTGGGGATAGAAAAGTTTCAAAAAAAGTGTGACCAAATTTGCATGATGACGCAATACAAATCATACAATACAAGCTAAATATTGATTTTTCCACCTTGTATACATTCTCAAGGTCAAAGAATATTCTTTTAATAGAAGAAGTAGATTTCTTGGTAGATGATAAAACCAACCGTAGAAAAAATTGGTGAGTATAAGTCACGTTGATGCATTCTTCCATCAAAAGGGGATTTCTTAACCTTGAAAATGTATATAAGGTGGAAAAATCAATATTTAGCTACAATTTGTAATGTGTCATCGTGCAAATTTGGTCACATATTGAGAAACTTTTTCATGCCCAACTTACAAATGATTACACACTCACAAAAGGTTATTTAACTCCCATTGGTTCTTTTTTTTGCAGCTTTTTTCCTTGGTTGGTTTTATCATCTACCGTATTTTTCTATGAAAAGGGGATTTCTTAACCTTGAAAATGTATATAAAGTGGAAAAATCGATATTTAGCTAGTACTATACGATTTGCATTGCGTCATTGTGCAAATTTTGTCACACATTTATCACCAATTTAAAAGATTATGATTACACACTCACGAAAAGGTTGCCTAACGTTTTATTGGTTCCTTTTTTAACAACTTTTTCCCACGGGAACTTTTATCATCAACCATAACTACAATCCTTGAAAAAATTAGTGTACAAATTCAAAAATTAATTTAATTTGAATTAATTTGTTATCTCCAATTATTTTTTGATAAAAATAAATATTAGGAATTGAAAATAATGTAAAATATGTAATAGGTGCTCTATATTTACTTAGAAATAATTATTTTAAAATGCTGAGTTGGCCAAAATAACACAATTTAAAAACAAAGCTCATATAAACGTGGATAATAAGTCGAATGTACATAATTGTTGTAATAATTGGTTTATTATCAATTTTATTAGAAATGAACAACGCTTAATAGTTGTAATTTGTACATTCAATTTCAATCCAATTGTAACGTTATAATACTAATTAAAATTGAAATTTAATTACTTGAAAATATTTTTTTTTATTATTAATTTTTTTTTGGTAATCTAGAAAAATATTAAATTTTAAATTATAATTGATCTTGAGAATCTGTTTGCTTTCTATGAAATGAATGCCAATGAACACGATGTTGTAAAAATATTTAGAAACTGGGAATTTTTGCCTAAACAACTAGTGGAATTGTATAGAGTAAGTCTGACAACAGTGTATCGTATTTTGATTGGACAAAAACCTTGAAATTATGGTAGAAGAAAATGAGTGAGATTCATAATCGGAAAATTTTAATGGAATTGAAAAAAAATTACAACAAGCCCATTTCAAATATTGTAAAAGATAATTTACAAAAATTTAGTTATTCGATGATGAGAAGCCGTGCAAGAGAATTTGTTTTAACACGTGAATCGCCAATAGTTAAACCATTTATTAATTAAAAACAAAAAGAATATAGATTTATGTTTTGTAACAAGTAGATTGAACGAAGATTGTCTTATTGGTGCTCTGTACATTTTGCTGATGAAACAATGATTTAGGATGAATCATTTGGCTACAAAAATAAAGTACTATACTGACCTAATTTTCAAAAATATTTACTTTCAGTAGTTAAAATACCGCCTACCTTCGACAAGTAATGTGTTGGTTTGGTATTAAGTATAATGAACCAATCAAATAGAAAATTATATTCGGTACCTTAGATAGTGACAAATTTTTTAATGAAATGCAACACATTTACAGCGGGGTTACTAATGTTTTTTGGGACAATGCCCCATGTCACACGTCCAAAAAGGTAATGTCATATTTATCTAAGTTCGCTATATTTGCTTTATATTTACATTTAGACATTAGAGGGGCTAAAATTGAAAAAAAATTCTTTTATTTAATTACCACCTAACAGTCTGGACATAAATGTTATTGAAAATATTTTCAGTATGCTAAAGCGCAACATCAATAAGTATACTGAAATTGAGGATTGGTATAATCGTATAATCGGGATGCTAATAATCCTGAGGATTTGAGTAATGCTTATAAAGTCTCAATTTCCAATGATGGTGATATTTCTGACTGTTCGTCCTCCACGTAGTGCATCCTGGACTAGGTGCCCCTAGGCATCTAGACTAATAACAGCAGGGTCCGAGTGCACAGCGGTATAACTGGGCTTCCGCTACTGTGGGTGGGTGCGAACATACACCCAGGATACTTAAAAGGTATCTAAAGGTATACGTATATCATATGTAGCCCTTGG